>CM076576.1:330161818-330294419 GCA_034641835.2 Pinus albicaulis | reverse complement strand
CATGCATAACAAACTCACCCGCATCCCAAGCAACAAAGTTGAAATCAATGAGAATTAACTACACATATACAACACTACAACAAACATCAATTCCAACACAATTTTAGTATTCAACTATTATATGGCTCCAAGTTCGAGATCTAAAATATTTTTTTTAATTAGTAAGTCACCCATTTACAAGTAAATGCCTAAGAATGAAAGGGAGGAGAGAAGGAATCATACAATAAAGATAATTGATTTTAGCTCTGGAGTCTTCCAAAAATTTGTACATTACTTATACACTACTGAAACTCTTCCTGATGAATATATGGATTATGATCTCTTGGTCCTGGTGGAAAAAAATCAGGTTACGCACCTGTGAACTATTTATGAAAAGTTTATAATAGCAAGGGTGAACAGTGACGATGGAATTATCAGCTTTGATTAATTTTATCATTAGTATAATGCAAAAATTCTTTGAGAGGTTGTATTTTCCTTAATTAATGAGACCATGAAGGAAGAATATGATGAATTGGTTGCCAAGGATCCAATATTGGGGGTGGAAATCTACAAATCCTATTGTTTGGCCTCCAATTTGTCATAATTTTGTTGATGAAACCATCCGTTTTCACAACATTCCATTCACCCATTGTCATCATTTTTAACCATATTTCTTTAGAAATGCACCAAATTAACACATACATGTTTACATGATTTATTATTATTATTTTCATTATTTTTAATGAATTAAGAATAATTTTTCATGGTTTTACTAATGATAGTTTAACAATTCAAGTTTCTACAGTTTTCACAACTGTCTCTATGGTTGAGGTAGTAAAACCACTCTAGAAGGAAATTTGACACATGGAAATTGTTTCTAAAGGTTCCAATATGTATTTTTACTGGTAAAATTCTACCCAGCTCATATGTGTGGACCTCCAACATCAAATCAGGGGAAATACACAGCAGTTTTGACCAGTCAACTTAAAACATGTTTTATGAGAAAATGAAAACGAATTTTAGGAAACAAAAACATGAGTTTTGTTCAACACTAGCTCAATTAGGTTGTTACTGATAATTTTTCTCAAATTTTTTACCATTTGAGACATTTTCGAATATATTTTGAGCCTTATTTTGCATATTACGTAGATATGAGTTTTTTCAATTTTTCATTTAATGCATAGTCAACAAAAAGTCCATAAGAAGTTGTTATTTGGAGAATTCGTGGCATAGAGATAATTTTTATCATATCTGGGTTGATATTTGATCCTTTTAGTGTCAATCTAGTCATACTGCCATCAGTGATCAAAACTGCTCTTTTACATTTGCATATTAAGTGTCTCATACCGAATAAATTTCACCATTCCGCTAGGTCATGGATTCATTGATGGTAGTAATTTTTTATCAGTTTTCCCTCATAAGGTACCTGCTGATTTTCCTTTCTATGGTCTTTAGTCATGAGTCACTTTCACTCTCAAATCATGTCATTATGTCATAGGATGGGTCTCATCAGTTTCTAGGGTCTCACCATGGTCAAGTTGATAAGTCAAATGTCAATAATATCAGCAAGGTCATGAGGAAGTCAATAAATTCAAAGTCACAACACCTGGAAGATCAAAGAGAAATTTTATTCAGCTTGATGTAATTTTCACCTCAAAACCATGTTTTGAGGTGAAAAAATGGTATTTTTCCTTTACTATCATTCATTATGTAATTTCATGTCATCATATGAAATAAGTCACAATTCAGAAGCTGTTATCTCCACAAAGTGATGTCCCTGCCTTTAGAGAAGTTTTCCACAGCATGTTTAGTGCCAAATCATCTTCCAAGTAGATCTATCAGAAAGAGCCCGGAAAGAGTTTTCCAATGGTATACTGCACTCTTAAAACTGACTTCTGGATTGAAAGTTATGCTTAAGTGAAGTAAAAGTCCCTATATCCTCATATACCCCCTATTTCCCATTTTTCCCTTTAAACTTTGTATTATTAAAGTTTAATATTTTTCTTTAATAAAATCCCTTCCCCCCCCCTCCAAATACATAGTCGTATGATTAAAATCCAAAAAATACTTGTGCGATTAAAACCACTTCCCCATTGTTACCCTTTAATAAAGTTCAAGGACTATAATAATCCCTGCCATCCCAAAAACACTTCCCCTCCATTCCCCGTCGAAAACCTTATGATAAACATTTCAAAGGTTCATATATATACCCCCCCGCTATTCCCAAGCCACTTTCCCTTCATATCTTTGAAACTTCATAGTAAAATTTAAAGTTTCATATTACATAACCCCACCGACCTCCCCATTGCAAATCGCAACAGTTAATAATGTGCTCCGATTGGCCCTTTGTTAAAAAAAATCTGATGCGATTATGTAAGTCCCTCCGATTGGATCTGCCTGATGTTATGTTGGTCATCGATCCGATCGAAGATTGGATAGCCCATATCCAATCGGCACTCCCATAATGCTTCCTCCGATTGATCGCAACATTCCCTGATCCCATTGCTCCGATCAATCGCAACCTTCCCTCCTCCGATTGATCGCAACATTATCTGATTGACCCATCGCCCAAAAATCCGATGCGATTGTGACTTCTGATACGTATCCCCCGACGGATCCCCTCCAATCATTCCACAATCGTCGATCTGCCCCCGCCGATCAGACGTCCCACAACCCATTGGACCTTTCCAATCGGTGATGTTAAATATTTCCCCCGATCTCGCCTTCCTCCGATTTCCAATTGCGATTCCTGGGCCCACCGCAATACTTCCGCCCATTCACAATAATATGGCCCTTTCCTTGGTAAAAGTTAAATGTTACTTAGTTACGTATTACAAAGGCCTTATTCCCATTGCATCAGAGAAAATATGCTATGCAATACACCACCCCGACCTCCCAACTCCGATTGTGATTCCCGGTCCCACCACATATTACCTTCCGCCATTCATATAAAGGCCTTTCCCTTTGTTAAAAACGATTTTTGTTTTATTTCATTTATACGAAGGACCTCCCCCAATCGCATCCGCGATTTCATATATATCACTCCACCCCACTCCTGAGCCTGATTTCGATTGCGATTATAACATGGACCCCACTTCCTTTCCCTTCCCTTTTCCCATTCAATATAGTTTTCCCTTCATCGAGGCATAATTTCATTTCATTTTATTTATTCCAAAGTATTTTATAAAAGTCAGTTCTCTTCAAAGGAAATAGTGGAAAGTAAAGCGACAGTCAAAGGCCGAGAGCTAAAATAAGCAAAGATTGTTACAACAGCAGCAAAGTAGGAAATATGCTTTCGAATTGCCTATTTTCTTTTATCCATGTATAACAGCAAATCTCCAAGAAAATCAAATGCAATGTTGTCCTTACTATGATTGCATTTCAGTTCTTGAGCTGTTAGAACAACTCCCTTTTTCTGTGGATCTATGTTCCCACATTTCAGCCTATTTATTATAATTGTAAATCATTTGCAAAACAGACTGTAATTCAACAGTAGGGGAAATAGTGTGGAAAGAAACATTTTGCGCTCCATTGTACAGTTTGATAGGGAATTAATAAGAGATGTAGTTCTGATTTGTGGGATCCATGTGGTATGAGATTTAGCACTTGTTTCTTCCTTTGTTTCATATGTAAATTTTTATGTTCCATCTCTCATTCATAAACATTTCTTTTTGAATGCTTTCAAGATAGAAAGGTAGAATCCATTTTATATGCTCTGCCTTGGGAAATCATTCATGCTCTGTGTTTTTCTTCTATTTGAAAATGATCCATTTATTGTGCCCTTTTCAGCTCCTCACGTCTATCCATCCCATCCCTATTTAGTTTTATTTGCTAAGTTTCCTGCCTATCTTGCCCCATGAAATACCCTGTGTCCTGATTTAATTCTCGGTTTCAGCTGTCCCATTTTTGTCCCACGCATCCCTGTAAATTCATTTATTTTATTTAAATCCTTTTCCCCATAATTTTACCTAGCCTAATATAATATTATTATTTCACTTTATTGAATATCCTTTTCATGGAGAGAGCCCTCTCCTGTCCTTGTAGGGCTAGCTACAAGGTTGAGCATGGTTTAGTTGTTACCCTGTTTTGCCCTTTTCAGCCTGGGGTCCAATTCGGGAGATAACATCTCTGGCGACCATACTGGGGAAGCTCAAGATTGTTTTTTTGTTAGTGTTATTCGTTTTATAAACTACAGACAGAGCCTGAAGTTATGCCAGGTAGCCTTTGAACTGCACATTACTTTGCAAGTGCATAAGTAGATAAACGTTGCTTCAGTCAATCTCCGGTCTAGTTTTATAAACGTAACATCTGACTTGCTAATTTCCCAAGTACATTAGATAATTCTAGACTTTTGAACGATGATGTTCAGAGTTTGCTAGGCTGGAAATAAAATTCTGTGAAATATAAATTTGACCACACTGGCTTCAAGAAGATACACCAGGGCTAATCCAGATCCAAATCCTCCCCCTGTGTTTGAAAATCGAAATCTTATCCCAAGAATTGTTAGAAGACAAGAAGGATCATTAAGCCTCAGACCCATCTTCAGATCCTATACTTGGCCCAGTGAGTGGTTTTTTGTAGAATATCTTTCCTTTGATGAGAATTTTCAGCTTTCTTTATTTAGGAACAAGTCCGAAAATGACATTGATGATACAGTTTTAGATCCTGAGTTCCTTGTAGATATTGAAGTCCAAAGAGAAAATTCCTCCATTGACGATTACATTTTGAATTCTCCTCAGTCCATCACTATAACTAATATTCCTGAGCCTTTAGAATCATCACAAACAGCATTTCCCCCTCCCAATTCATCAGCATTCCCATCAGTCAATTCCCAATTATCATCTCCTCCATCAACACCTCCCTCAAATCCTACAAATCCTGTTGTAAATCCACCCAGAGTTATGGCTTCCAGGTATGCACCCCTAGTCTTACCGCAGGTCCTCAATGATATGCCAGCTGACTATCAAAGTAAAATTCCTATTTTTTATGCCACTCATAGCATCATGACCCAACAACACGTTGATAAAATGAATGAATTTTTTGATTTACATGAGGTATAAGCAGAGACTGTAACAACTAGGTTGTTTGTCCAAAGCTTCGGAGATGAGGTCAGAAAGTGGTTTAGAGCCTTACCGCCAAGCTCAATTCGCACTTTGCAGGAGTTGCACACTCAGTTCCTAGACCGGTGGGAGGTAAAAAAGAACCCACTTCAAATTCTATCTGAGTACGAGAACATTAAAATAAATGTGGGTGAAATCGTGCAGGATTATTGTTTAAGATTAAATGTCGTATATAATGCTATTCCAGCTAATTTGAAACCTCCTGTGGGACTAACATTGTTGAAATTTCCCGATGGTTTTGATGCCGAAATGGCATATCAGCTATGTGAAAGAGACCCCTCTTCACTTGAAGACATCCAGAAGATAGCGGTAAACGTTGAAGCTAATCTGCTGGCTAAAAGAGCATGAGCCAAAGCTGAGAAAAGAGTCACAATAAAAGAGGAGGCCTCTACTTCAGACAGTAAAATGGACACTCTGATCAGAACAATAGAAAAAATGGTTGATAGGTTAACCATTGCAGACAGACCGGAGCCTCAAATAAGAAATCCGAATTTCAGAGGACAGCAGCCGCAATTCAAAATTAAACAAAGAGACCAAAGAATGCAGGACTAAGCTACGCCACCACAACAGCAGATTAAAACTCCACTGCAGTAGAACTACGTGCAAGGGACAGATTTAGATGACGATGACCCTCTGATTGAGGCTAATCACTTTTTCACAGTTTATGGTGCGCCAATTTTCCTCACAGAAGACGAAGAATACACAGTGGTGACCCCAGATATTCAAAAAGACAAAAATTTCATTTTGGCCAATGACACAGTATTGGAAGAAGAGTCTGATGACTACTAGAGAGGGTATATGAACGCTATGTCAGCTCAGCAAAGGAAGTACTCTTTAAGGAACAGAGAGGTTACAATCAGTCCTATTCAAAAGAGAAAAGAACTCCAAATGAAGAACGATGCACAGAAGAAAGCTAAGGAGTCGGTTGACCCTTCTTCTAGTAAAGCGCATGCAGTTACTAATACAACAAATGAAAAGAAACAGCAGAACTCAACGAAGGAGAAAACAGAGAAAAAATACTCGCCCATTAAAGAGGTAGAAAAAGCTCCCTCCTTCAATCTAGAAAATGAAATTTCTAAGTTGAAGGTATCTATGCCCCTCACAGAGTTGGTAAAGAATAGTTCGTATAAAACTCAGGTGTCCAAAGTCTTAAAAATAGACTCTGTTTCAGATATGGTTAATGTAGAAGATGACTACCCTGAACTTATTTTCAGTCCAGCCACAAAAGAATCTGAAGAAAATGAAGTCCCTCCTTTTTACCTGAGTCTTAGAGTACATGAGTTTATCCTACATAATGCTATGTTGGACTCTGGGGCCTCACATAATTTGATGCCCAAAGCTGTCATGGAGAAGCTAGGCCTTGATATCACTCGAAAATATCATGATTTGTATTCCTTCGACTCAAGTAGGGTCCACTGTATTGGTCTAATTAAATATTTGGTAGTGTCTCTAGATCAGATTCCAGCAAAGAATGTCTCGATGGATGTAGTTGTTTCCGATGTCCCACTGAGGTTTGGAATGCTTCTATCTAGGTCTTGGGGTGCCAAACTCAAAGGAACTATGCAGCTTGAATTCTATTATGCCACTATCCCTATATTTGGCCAGTTAAGGAAGTTATATAGGGAAAAGAAAATGAAATATATGATTACCAGCAAAGAAAAGCCTATAAATCATCCCATTAATGCTGTCCATACAGATTTAGAGTATTTTGTCTTGTATTCTGATGGTGGTTTAAATGATGAGAATGTTCAGTTGGTACAAGTAGATGAAATACCTGATATTTCAAAAAATTTCAGAGAAATCCTTAAATAGGAAAAGGATAAAGCAGCAAAAACTTCTGGGCCTCCTGCCTGCCAGCAGCAAAGGGATAATTAATAGCCAGAAATCAGCCAAGGCAAAGAAAAGAAAGAAATAAAATTCTAGCATCTTCAAGAAGAAGAAGAAGGCCTGTGGAGTATGGATTTTGATGGAGCTGTTGGTAAGGATGGCGCTGGTATTGGAATATGGATTAGGAGTCCTATTTTCCAGACTGAGAAGGTTCCCAGCAATGTTAGAGTTTGTGCTTATAAGTTAGCTTTTGATTTCTCTAACAATGAAGCAAAATACGAGGCTTTGATTGTAGGTCTCAAATTCTGAAGAAGTTGAATGAAAAAAGGATTTCTGTGTATGGTGAATCCGAGATGATAATCAAACAGGTGAAGGGAGAATACCAAGCAAAACATCCAAGATTGAGGGCATACAGAAATGCAGTCTTGGAAATTTTGAAAACATTCCCTGAATATACTTTGACAGCAGTGCCCAGGATGCAGAACATTATTGTTGATTCCCTTGCCACTAATACAAGTAACTTGAAGATTTCGATGAACTCCAGTAATAAGTTTGATATCTATGTCAAAAATAGGCCTACTGTTCCGGACAATTTAAGGTATTGGCAAGTATTTTGGGATGACAATGAGATTAATGCATTTTTGCAGGGTGATGAAAAATTCAAAGATACTCCCATGGAGGGTGACTATGAGGTTGATGACCAGGTGTTAGAATAAAACTAGATGGACATATTTCAGTTAAAGGATAATGTAATTCCTAGAGGTCTCATACCTCTAGAGGAGCTTTTTGATCAGGATGATGTCATAAAGAAACCAAGCTTGGTGCCCACAGAGAAAGGAGTTGAAGATGTGAATATTGGAACAGCTGACCAGCCCAAATTCGTCAAATTGTCAAAGGCATTATCCCCTAAGGTAAAGGAGAAGTATGTTAAGTTGCTTTCTGAATTTTTTGATGTATTTGCATGGGATTATTCAGATTTGAATGTGTATGATAAGAACACAATCCAGCATACAATTCCTATCAAGCCAGATCAGAAGACTTTAAGACAGAAGCTGAGAAGAATCAATCCAAAGCTGCTGCCATCAATTGAAAAGGAGGTAAACAGGTTGTACAAAGAAGGAATCATAGTTCCTATTAGATTTTCTGATTGGATTTCGAATTTTGTCCCTGTGTGTAAAAAGACTGGAGGAATAAGATTGTGTATAGATTTTCGGAACTTGAATAAGACATCCTTAAAGGATAATTACCCACTTCCGAAAATGGACCATATTCTGCAGAGAGTAGTTGGAGGATCTAGGATGTCACTACTTGATGGCTACTCAGGGTACAACCAGATCTTGGTGCATGAGAAGGACCAAGATAAAATTTCCTTCACAACACCCTGGGGAACCTTCCAGTATGCCAAGATGCCCTTCGAACTGAAGAACGCTGGAGCCACCTTCCAGCGTGCAATGGACATTGCTTTTTCAAATGAAAAATATGTTTTTCTTGTTGTTTATTTGGATGATTTGACAGTGTTTTCAGGTTCAGACGATGAGCATTTGCACCATTTAAGAGTAGTTTTTCAGTGTTACAGAAAGTTTGGGATTTCTCTCAATCCCAAGAAAAGCCTTTTTGCCATGGATGAGGGAAAATTGCTCGGGCATATCATCTCTAAAGATGGCATCAGCATAGATCCAGCCAGAGTGGAGGAAATTCAGCTCATAGATCTTCCACGGAACAAGAAAGAGATTCAGGCTTTCAATGGTAAGATGATTTTTTTACGCAGATTTATACCTAATCTGGCTGAACATTTGAGAGAAATGACCAATATGTTGAAGAAAGATAGCACTGTTAAGTGGAGTGAAGAAGCTATCAAGTCATTCAATTTGGTAAAATTTTCTTTGTCTAATGCCCCAGTTTTGATCAGCCCTGACTATACTCAAGATTTTATCATATTTTCGTTTGCATCTAAGCATACTATGGCTGTTGTTTTAATGCAAAAGAGAGATGAAATAGAAAAGCCAATTGATTTTTTTAGTAGGAATATTAGAGATGCTACTTTAAGATATAATATTATTGAGAAACAGGCATTGGCCCTTATCAAGGCATTGAAGGATTTTAGGATCTATATTCTGCATTCACATACTATAGCATATGTTCCTAACGTAGCAGTGAAGGATGTGTTGATGAAAATGGATCCAGAAGGTCGAAGAGGCAAATGGATAGCAGCTATGTTGGAGTATGATCTAGAGATCAAGCCCACGAAATTGATTAAAGGCCAAGGCTTGGCGAAATTGATGGCTCAATCAAATCTACGTGCTTTAGATATAAACCTCATTATAGCAATGTCAGAAGAGGAAGATGAAGGTTTGCTGGTTCCTATTTCAAATATTTTTCTGCAGTCCCCTTGGTATTCAGATATTGTGTATGTTCTTCATCATTTGTCACCTCCTCCAGGCATGTCTAAGAGTAAAGGTAGATCTTTGAAGCTTAAACCTGCAAAGTACTGCATTTTAAATAGTGCTCTGTTTTGGAAGGATCCAGGAGGCGTTTTGCTAAATTGTTTTGTTGAAGAAGAAGCTCAGAAGGTAATGCATGATTTTCATAAAGGTGACTGTGGTGGTCACTTGTTTTGGAAAACTACAGCCAACAAGGTATTGAGAGCTAGGTATTATTGGCCCACATTATTTTCTGATTTATATAAAACAGTGATGAATTGTCATGAATGTCAAATTTTCCAAGGGAAGAAGAAATTGCTTCCACTTCCTTTGAAACCAGTTTCTGTGAACGCGTCATTTCAGCAGTGGGGGCTTGATTTTATAGGAGAAATACACCTCGCGTCCTTAGCATAGCATCGATGGATACTGATAGGAACAAATTACTTCAGGAAATGAATCGAGGCCGTCCCTGCCAGGCAAGCAACTGACGCAGTAATTATTCAATTCCTTGAATTGAATATTTTATCTCGTTTTGGCTGCCCATGTAAAATTGTGACAAATAATGCAGCCGCGTTCAGATCAAAGAAAATGATCAATTTCTGTGACAAATACAACATTGTGGTGGGCCATTCAACATCGTATTATCCACAAGGCAATGACCTGGTAGAGTCATCAAACAAATCGTTGATGAATATAATTAAGAAAATTTTGGAGGCAAACAAAAGAAATTGGCACCGAAATCTTATCAACGCACTGTGGGCAGATAGAGTCAGCAGTAAAAAATCAATAGGTATGTCACCTTTTGAGCTGGTTTATGGTACTGATGTTGTCTTTCCTAATTCTCTTATAGTTCCAGTTATGTGATTATTACAAGAAGTTGGCAGCGAAGGATCAACCAGATGATTCACCTTCAACAAACGAGAGAAGAAGTGTCACAGAAAGCGAGTCAGTTGCAGGACAAGATTAAAAAGATCTATGACAGGAAGAAAAAATCAGAAAATTTTCAGCTAGATGACGCAGTGTTGAAATGGGATGCAAGAAATGAATACAAAGGGAAGCACAGATTGTCTGGGTGGATCAGTAAATGGTAGACTGCTGAAGCACTACCATTGTTGAGGAATATGGATCAAAATCTATCTCATCATCATTGTATATACCATGTTATTTTATCTTTTTTTTTATCAGAGTTAAAAATTCATAGTCATTCAAGTTTGGGGCCCGAGGTGAAGGCTAGAAAACTTGGATGACATGTGTATGGTTTGATTTTATTTCAGTCTTAGTCTTGAGTCAGAGTCAGTTTGCATTTGTGTCCGCTTTTAGTCTTTTGACTCCATGCCCAATGGATAAGGCTACTTGGTCTACAGTGTTCTTGGCACCTCCAAGGAGCTACCATCCCCATTGGAGCCAATGTTAGTGTCAGTCTAGTCATACTGCCATCAGTGATCAAAACTGTTGTTTTGCATTTGCATATTAGGTGTCTCATACCGAATAAATTTCACCATTCCGCTAGGTCATGGATTCATTGATGGTAGTAATTTTTATCAGTTTTCCATCATAAGGTACTGCTGATTTTCCTTTCTATGGTCCTTATTCATGAGTCACTTTCACTCTCAAATCATGTCATTAGGTCATAGGATGGGTCTCATCAGTTTCTAGGGTCTCACCATGGTCAAATTAATGAGTCAAATGTCAATAATATCAGCAAGATCGTGAGGAAGTCAATAAATTCAAAGTCACAGCACCTGGAAGATCAACGAGACATTTTATTTAGCTTGATGTAATTTCCACCTCAAAGCCATGCTTTGAGGTGAAAACGTGATATTTTTCCTTTATTATCATTCATTATGTAATTATGTATCATCATGTAATAAGTCACAATTCAGAAGCTGTTATATCCACAAAGTGATGTCCCTGCCTTTAAATAATTTTTCCACGGCATGTTCAGTGCCAAATCATCTTCCAAGCAGATCTATCAGAAAGAGCCCGGAAAGAGCTTTCCATTAGTATACTGCACTCTTAAAACTGACTTCTGGATTGAATTTTATGCCTAAGTGAAGTAAAAAGCCCTCTATATCCTAACCCTTCCCCTTTTCCCATTTTTCCCTTAAACTTTGTTTTATTAAGGTTTAAATTTTCCTTTATAAATCCCGTTTTCCCCCCTTCTGATTATAAAATTGCATTATAAAATAATTTAACAAATATGCGATTTATTCCATAAACCACTTCCCCTCCACACCATGAAACTTTATAATAAAATTAAAGTTTCCATGTTATAAATAAGCCCCGCCATTTCCAAACCACTTCCCCTCCATGCGTTGAAACATTATAACATAAATCAAAGTTATATTATAATACTTCCACCAACCCAAGTCCTTATAATCGTAATCGCAATTTTTGAACGATGTGCCCTGATTGGCCAACCGCAAAAGTTCCGATGCGATTGTATTCCCCCCCCCCTCCGATGCACATCCGACCGTTGATTGCCCCCGCCGATCCGATGGCTTACAACCAATTGGGCCATCACAATCGACACTCCCATAATGCCCCGTCTGATTGGCCCTTCAAAAAAAACTCCGATGCGATTGATCGCAAGTCCCTCTTCCGATTACCTGATCGCAACTCCCAATCTGCTCCCCCAATTGAAACCTCCAATTGTTGCCCCCACCGTTGATCTGTCCCTGCTGATCCGATGGCCCACAACCCATTGGACCTTTCCAATCAGTGATGTTAAATATTTCTTCCGATCTCGCCTTCCTCCGATTTCCAATTGCGATTCCTGGGCCCACCGCAATACTTACGCCCATTCACAATAATATGGCCCTTCCCTTGGTAAAATTTAAATTTTATTTAGTTACGTATTACAAAGGCCTTATTTCCATCGCATCGGAGAAACTCTGCTATGCAATACACCACCCCGACCTCCCCACTCCGATTGCAATTCCCAGTCGCACCACATATTACCTTTTTCCATTCATATAAAGGCCTTTCCCTTTGTTAAAAGCGATTTTTGTTTCATTTCATTTATATGAAGGACCTCCCCCAATCGCATCCGCGATTTCATATATATCACTCCGCCCCGCTCCTGAGCCCAATTCCGATTGCGATTATAATGTGGACTCCACTTCCTTTCCCTTCCCTTTTCCCATTCTATATAGTTTTCCCTTCACCGAGGCACAATTTCATTTCATTTTAGTTATTCCAAAGTATTTTATAAAAGTCAGTTCTCTTCAAAGTAAATAGTGGAAAGCAAAGCGACAGTCAAAGGCCGAGAGCTAAAATAAGCAAAGATTGTTACAACAGTAGCAAAGTAGGAAATCTGCTTTCAGATTGCCTATTTTCTTTTATCCATGTATAACAGCAAATCTCCAAGAAAATCAAATGCAATGATGTTCTTACTATGATTTCATTTCAGTTCTTGAGTTGTTAGAACAACTCCCTTTTTTTGTGGATCTATGTTCCCACATTTCAGCCTATTTATTGTAATTTTAAATCATTTTCAAAACATTCTGTAATTCAGCAGTATGGGAAATAGTGTGGAAAGAAACGTTTTGCGCTCCATTGTACAGTTTGACAGGGAATTAATAAGAGATGCATCTCTGATTTGTGGGATCCATGTGGTATGAGATTTAACACTTGTTTCTTCCTTTGTTTCATATGTAAATTGTTATGTTCCATCTCTCATTCATAAACATTTCTTTTTGAATGCTTTCAAGATAGAAAGGTAGAATCCATTTTATATGCTCTGCCTTGGGAAATCATTCATGCTCTATGTTTTTATTCTATTTGAAAAGGATCCATTTATTGCGCCCTTTTCAGCTCCTCACTAGTATGTCCATCCCATCCCTATTTAGTTTTATTTTCTAAGTTTCCTGCCTATATTGCCCCATGAAATACCCTGAGTCCTGATTTAATTCCCGGTTTCAGCTGTCCCATTTTTGTCCCACACATCCCTGTAAATTCATTTATTTTATTTAAATCCTTTTCCCCATCATTTTACCTAGCCTAATATCATATTATTATTTCACTTTATTGAATATCCTTTTCACGGAGAGAGCCCTCTCCTGTCCTTGTAGGGCTAGCTACAAGGCTGAGCATGGTTTAGTTATTACCCTGTTTTGCCCTTTTCAGCCTGGGGTCCAATTCGGGAGATAAAATGACGAATGTGATGGATTCCCAAGATAACCCAAAAATTATTTTCCAGATCTACAATTTTGGAAAATCACCCTCCTAGGATTTCATCCTTGATCTGCTGGGAAATAAAGATCTGAAACTAGATCTGACAGATAGATGGCTGAAATATGATGCAAGTTCAGATCTAAGCTTGAAGGGCTTATCCCTTCTTTAGATCTATAAGCTAGAAGCTCTAGATCTAGCTTCTCAATCCTCCAATGATGATTACAGCTGCTACAACACAATTTTCAATAGAAATTTTGATGTGAGGGAAAGAGAGGCCTTATTCCTGCTGAAAATTTTTGCAATAAACTCCAAGCTGATGGTAAGACTGATGGCAATGTGAGGGAATGATCCCTCACAAGATTACTAGCTGAAATGATAGAAACTTCCTTCCTCCTTTTGGATCTGAAATGAAGTTGTACGAATACTGATCTATAAGCCCAAGGTGATAGGAATAAACCCTCACCAGTTCTCCAGCTGAGGTACTGAAGACAACTTCCACCTTCCAAACTGATCTTCAGAAATTTGCAATTTATGAATATGAATGTTCTGTAGAAAGTAGGAAAACAGGTGTGGCACCAATGCCTGATGTAGAATGAAGTACAATACTCTTTCTAGAGCTACTCTAAGATAGAGTTTGGATTCCCAACCAGGAACACCCTATGCTAAACAACATTTGCAATATCTGTTAAACAACCCAAGAAAGAAATGGAATGTCACATGAAAATTCCAGATCTGAAAAGATCCTTACATCAAGAATAACCACCATACCTCCATCCTTGCCTTCATCTTCCTTATATAATGTTTGAGCCTTCCCATGCCTTGGCCCTCATCTAGACTACACTATGCATGTGGAAAATATCCTCCAAGTTTGACTGCATTGTTTGACCAAATCAACCATCATGTCTAGCTGCAATGTACACCCTCTCCATCATGTGTGCTTTAATTTCACAACATCATTTTATTATGAATGTTCCATGATATTTTGTTTGACACCTTCAAGATCTTAGTTGACTGTATCAACCCCCATGATCGATCTCATTTGATGAGACACAATCTCCCATTTCCATTCACATTAGTAGTTCCTCAACTACCTCATTATGTCGATCTAGGCTTAATTAATCCACATTCACACACAAAAAGTGGATATTTATTCATATTGAGGATTGTGGTTCCCTCCACCCTTTTATTTACTTAATTCATTCAGAAGGTTAAGAACTCTAATATTCCAAATATCAGGTGAAAATTTGGGAATATTACAATGGCTAACCCTCTCTTTCTTCTTTTCCCCTCTTTTTTGTCTTTTTAGGGTATGTGGAGGTTGGTAGATGTGTAGGGGATGCCAACCTTGATGAATGTCTTCTTATGTAGGTCACAGGGGTCCTCACAGGTGAGGTGGCCTCTTGAAACTTTCCTTCTTCTAACCTTATTTCATCATCCTTCTTGGGTGACTCCTAAATGGTAATAGTGCTTTTAGTTGGAGTTTGTGGTTTCCTCTACCTTACCCTTTGGTTCTTCCTAGTTCTGAAGTACATGGGTGTTTGTATCATCCCCTTTGCTTTCAATGGTGTGCGCAAAGTTGCTAGGGTAGTAGCCACTTCCTTCTCTATTATCTCAGGTGATATTCTAGTATGCTAAGGAGAGGTATCAATTCCTAGCATAGGGTCCAATATTTCCTTATCCTCTATCTTATCTTCCTTATTCCACTCAATCTCTTCCTTCTCTATTTCATTTCCATATTTTTATTTTTCTTTCCCTTTCTCTGGTTCTAATATTTTATTGTTTTTTATTTCAACCTCCATCTCTTCTTCTTCTTCCTCATCTTCAACCTCCCTCTCTTCTTCTTCTTCTATGTCCCTCTCTCTAAGACTAGAGGCAGAGGTTTGTCCTATTTGGGTGGCTATGAAGGCTTCCCTATCCATGTCTATGAATGAGGACCAAGACACATGGAGGTTTAATATGCTCAGAGCATCACTCACTATAAGTTTTATGAGGCCATGATGAGCCAAATTATGGTACTTCCTTTCCCTCACCTTTTTTACCATGTCTCTTATTGAGTTCAAAAGGAAATGAGGGATGCTCAATATTGGTTCTAGAGGGATTTATCCTTGAAATATAATTTCATTCAAAAACCTGAAATGGTATCCATAGACTACACTAAGCATGACCTCACAGGAAATGAATTTCATGATGTGGAAGGCTACCTCATCCCAAGGATATGGAAGGATATCTCTTCTCACTCCGTTCTTGTCCTCAATGAAGTCTTATTTTAGTAGATAGATTCTTTTCTTAGCTGTAGTGCTTGGCATCCTATATTCCTTAATCAACTTGGATCCTAAGGGAAAAGTGGTGATTCTGATTATTAGTTCAGGTGAAAGTGTGATAGCTAGGCTTCTAACCACAATGGTGGCTCTCTCCTCTGAGTGTGATTATAGAGCCACTGCAAACTCTCGATCGATATCCTCATCATAACCCTTGAGGATATCGAAGAAACCTAGCCATTGGTGGTTCCTCAAAATATTCATTACTTGAGGGTGCAGTCTTATTCTTTTGATATCAGTGGGCTCCCTTATGTTAAATCCCCCCCCCCCCCCATTTTGTGTCTATGATTGGAAGGTGGTGGAATGGGTTTTTTTTTAGAGTTACTTGTGAAGAGGTGCCTTAGAGATTATGGTCTCAAACAAACTCATATTTCACCATATGATTTCCAGTTTTTTACTAACGATGTATACATTTTATGGATAATTTGCAATTTTGGAGGGGGGAAACCACTTACCTCTGTGCTCTGGTGTATTTTATTGTTAATGGTGGTATTAGGGGGTAATACCACCCAAGAGTGGCTCTGTTTTTCTCTTTTTATCCCTTTTGATCTTGTTGTGAAATTTCTTGTAGCACGATGGTGCATGCAATCTCAGACTTGATGCTTTGCTCTTCGATTGTTCTATGACTTATCTTTCTCCCACTGCTCTCGAAATGCTCAACAGAGTGGGCATAATGAGCCAAAACTTACCTTTATGGAATTTTAACCAAATTTGGAGCAGAGTGCTTACTTGTATTTGGTACGAGTTTTACTTTTTGGGACCATTGGTCCCACTCCAGTTAATCATTGCCCTTGCCTCGGAATTACTTCATTTGTCCTTATTAAATATATTTTAACTGATTCAACTTTCCCAGGTGGCATGTACACTCAAATTTTCATCCACTTTATCTCTACAAGGGTGACCAAGTTAACTGGCCACCTTTTTTCCCTTTTAGTCTCTAAATCTTGACATTAAATCATTTTGATCAATATGAGTGCATAGCGAGAGGTGAAGGGCCATACTTGAGCCTACCTATTGCTGGTGTGTTGCAGACATGATCTAGTACAGGGAGCTGGAGTTTGGTGACAACCATGGTTATCTTTTCCTTGATGTGTTTTTATTTTTATTTTTCTTTTGAGTGAGAAACTTGTTTATGAGTAAGCTTCTTAACCTTTCTATTTGTTTTTTCTTCTTGTAGGTGCTTGATGGAGGTCCTCAAGTTCCTTGGCTAGTGCGTTCCTTCTCCTGGAGTCTACTGGTGGTCCATTGAAGCCATCTTCATCATATATCCTCAAATTTTGACCTTGATGTGCCATATACATAATTTCTATAGGAAAATTTTCAACTTCTTGTAGTAGTCTTCTCTCTACTTCTTGGGGTCCAAATTCCTTGGAGATGAAGGGAAATGGTTTATGGAGGTTAGGGATGGTGTGATGGAATGAGTGGAGTGATGGATAGGTAAGGGGAGAGGTCTCATGCAAAGGGATAGATGATCTAGCTGCTAGTGGCGCAACATAGGGTTTAGAGAGTGAATCCTTGTGCATGGAGTGCAGTGAGGGTTAGGAGTGGTAGGTATTGGAAAAATAAATAAATTATCATGCTCAATTTGAAGTTTAGAAACCTTTGATAGAGATAATTTCCTTATAAATAAGTTTCGCCAATATTTTTATACTCTTGCTTCAAATGCTTAGGATGATTGGTTGGATGCAATGTGCAACATTGGGCAATAACATGTCCCTTTTTCTGGCAATGTGTGCAAGTCCTTTTCATCTTATGTGCAAGTTGCCTTCACTTCGACTGTTTCCTGTATGCCTTCATCCTCTTCCAGCATTTTCAAACTTCATGGTTACACAGACCACAATAGGAACAAAAACTCTTTCTTCCTTTCAAGAATGCATATTTGTTATGCTTATCAGACATAATCAACTTGACTATGAGAAGAATTATACCTCAAATGCTGCTTTTCATGTCCATTTTTTTTTCCTTCTTGAGGAAATGAAATTGTAGAGGTTCCAGCTTTCTTTTGAATACTAACATCAGTTTTCTTGTCTCAATAGTTTTTCGAACTCACATGCTCGCCATAAGTTGTATGTATACACACATCTTGCTACAACATAGGCCTCAAACATTGGCAATAAACTTGAAAACAAACTTGACATGTTTGTGGTTTAGAACTTGGAACAAAATTTCTCTTTGAATTTGTCTCAAATGCCTTGATGGCTGTAGAGTTTTCGCCATAAGTTTGAACATAGCCTAGACAAAATTTCTTAGGTATTTCCTCAACCAAAATAGGATTAATCATGCCTTGTGCATTTTTTCCTAAACCCTTTCCTTCATAGCCCATTTTTAACATCAACTTGGACCCTATACCTCTAACGTGATTTTCAAATGAACCTACACATCTATCTGAAGAGGAAATTGAAGACAAATTCGAATGTCTTACCTCTGCTTCACACATGTTCTTGGTTAAGGCCTTTTGGGCTTGAGGGATCTGCATCTCCATATCATGCATTCTTTGAAGAATTCCTTCTTTCTCTTTCTTCATAGCAACCAATTTCTCATGAAGTCTAGTGATTTCCTTGCTATCTTCAAACAAAATTTTCACACTATCCTTCAGGATTTAGAAGTCTCGCTTCATCTCTTCATCAAAGAATATTTTTAAGGAGGATGACTTTAAAACCTCACTTGAAGAAGCTTTCAAAAACAATTGACAAAGCTTCTGAACCAAATGGATGTAGAATCAAGCTCTTCTTCAAGCAGCCTTTTGAAAACAAACCCTTTTATGCTTCAAGGGTTGCCATGAGGTCCTTTGGGTAATGAAAATGCCTTCAACCCTTCTTCCTTCTTATCCTCTTCTGAAATTTCTATCAGTATCTCTCCCTTCACCTCTAGTAAACTCAAACTTGTAAGCAACAGTCAATTTGCAAACAGTAAAATTATTTGCATTGTTAAACACCTTTCAAGTCAAAAAGCAATCTAGTTCTTTGTCAAGCAAGAAACCTAGTTCTCTAATACCAACCTAATCTAAAAATGGTTTGGATAACTTGTTATACTTTTCAAGAACCTCCCACTCAGTTAAACAATTAAGATCTAGCTTAATCTTGACTTGTGCGGAAATGAATACTTGAAACAGGTGTATGTTTTCTTACTGTTAAGTGCTTTAAGAACATTTTTTTTTCTACTATTAAGCATGTGCAACAACCATAAAGTGCAACAAATAAGCATCAACACATAACGACAAATTTAATAAAGGATTTCACCCGAATATCATGGGCTACATCTCCTTGATCCTTTGTCAACTGACTTGTCTCTTTGGAAATAGGATGGAAAATTTATTTTACAAGTTACAAACTCAAATCCAATGGTTATATAAACTGAACCAATGGGTTTATAATTCCATTTATATCCCTGGAATTGATGAAATCTCTTTGAAGATGAACCTCGGCTCCCTTAGACTTGTCTCCTTGAGTTGGTTCCCTTAAGCTTCCTTGAGCTTCTCTAGGGCACTAACTCCCTCATAAATACTTTATTTCCCTGAAGCCTCTTCTTATGTCTCTAGTATGCATCAGGCATCTAAAATAGGCTGATAATTTTATCAAAATGAGATCTGGCTTCCCAATCTAGGCCTCCATCCACTGATGGCCCTAGGTTGCCAAAAAATTACCTGTGGATATTTGACATTCCAAAGTTGTAAAATGGCTCTAAAAATCCTTTCATTGGATTCAAAATGTCCAAAATACTCAGAATATACTATTCACTTGCAGAAATTGACCTCTGGCTACTCCGGTTTTTCCTCCAACACCTGGTGCCACCCCCTGACTCTAGGGTCACTGAAAACTTCTCTGAAGCATATTGAATTTCAGAAGTCCTCAAAAGCTTTTGGAAAATTTATCAATGGATTCAAAAGTATCAATACAGTCATAAATTACTATTGGTTTGCTGATAATCGATACTGGCTGCTCTAGATAGGTCTCATTCTCCTGCTAGCACCTGATGGCCCTAGTGGCCCCTGGAACTTTTGTGAAGCAACCCGGCCTTCATAAGTCCTATAATAGCTCTAAAAGTAACAAAATTAGTTCCATAATGTCTAAAGCATCCAAAATTGACTATTGGATTCTTGAATAAGGCCTCTAGCTACCCTGGCTAGGCCTGAAACAACTGTTGGCCCCTCGTGGCCCTAGAACTTCTCTAAAGAAATAACCTGCTCAAAAGCCCTCTAATGGCTCTAAAACCCTCACCAATGAGTCTGTAATGTCTAATATAGTCTAAATTTACTATTCACACTATCAGAGTGGTCGAATCTAGCTCAAGATAGAGCCTAAACAAATTTTGTCCAGTTTCAACTAGGAAAGCTCTAATAATTGTGGAGAAACTGCAGTTATTTGGAGTTAAAAAGGTGAAATGCCCTAAATCTAGGTGCAATCCACCAAATTAACCACCTAAATACTGCACATTTAATTGGTATCCGTTGCATGTGAAAAACATTTCGTAACCATCCGCGGAGGTTGTTGGGGTTAACAAACTTCAGAGTTTTCAGTTTTAAAATCATTGGCATGTGACAAGGGAAATAAACATTGGGGTTATAAAATTTTCAGATGATAACATTTGGCATTAATCCCTTGGATCTGTGTGAATGGCCATATGGGGAGGGGTTGGCCCCTCCTCTTCCCCAAACAACAAACCGTTACACAATAAGTATAATACATGACTTGATATAGTTAAGCACCACATGTAGAGGAGATGGTAAAGCGTTGTGTATGCAGGTGAGAGGTCTTGGGGTCTAATCTAGTGGAGTTCGACCAAAATTTTAATACAAAAAACTTAGGCCATGTGGCGGCCTCCGGGCCTGTGATGTAGGAGCATCCTGCTAAATTGTCATTTTGTATTTGGGTGATTTACGGGGTGATGATTTTTTAATTATTTTATAAATTATGTGAATTTTAAATAAATGAAGTGGAAAATCTGAGTGTGAGGTTTATTTTAAATATTCTCTTATAATTGAGAATATGAGAGTAGTTGATTTGTATCAATATCTTGGGGATTATGAACTTATTAAATAGAAATTAGTTGAGTCAAAGGAGGGATAAGCTATTTTAGGATTTGGTTGAGTCATTTGCAGAGGAAATCATGGATTCAAATTAATCCAAAATTATGTTTAAATATGAGCTTTGTGTGAGGATGGAGGATAGATATAGATATGGAATAGGACAGAAAAGAAAAAAAGTGAGCATAGAGTAGGAATGGTGTGTATAGTTGAATGAACAAGTGTAAATTATAATATTTTGGTTATGTATGAATTAACTGTTTTTGTTCTCTGCAAATGATTGTGACAAGGCATTAAAATCATGGTGGCAAGTAGAATTCTGGCATTGATCTGTGACAAGGAAGTAGCTACGCGTGGTGTGTGTGAGTGCAATTCGACGGTAATTGAGCAGGTTTGATATGGGATCCTCAAAAGAGGAATTTCAGTGCATATAGTATTATTTGGAATATATGTGTTGTGTTATCCGCAATATATATTATGTATTTAATCTTAGTGGTTGTATTTTAATATTATGAAAAGTATTATTTAATATCCAAAGAACTGGTGGTCTTTTTTTTTTCCGCACATTTTTCTGATTCAGAGGCACTACATCATTTTTTTTTTTGTTATAGAGGCTCTGCATCATTTTGGTATCAAAGCCCAAAGATCTAATCAGTGTAGCCATAGAAGAAATATGAGTGCGATTGTGCCTTATTTGAATTAGTGTGTGATTTGAAAGAGTGTGAAGAATGCCAAGCGCAAAGGGGCAACAAATGAGTAGTGGATGTAGGTTGTGGAGAATTGAGATGGAAAGAAAATTGAGTAGCTTGTAATGTGAAGGCGAATGCTGGATGGGAGACAACGCAGAGTGGCAAGAACATGGTGCAGGCAACCGTGGGTGTTGAATGCTAAGATTGGAATGCATGGAATGATAGTCGAATAGTGCAAGCCTGATCGTGAATGTCGGGGATTGAGACTGCTTGAAATGATAAATGGTAGGTGAACCCAAATTTCCGGAACCAGTGTTGACGTTGGATCCTCATGTGAGGAGGTCACTGTTTTGTTGTGCTATCAGATAAGAAGGTTGTAGAATTTTCACTGTGTATTTTGTATTTTGTTATTATATAATGGTGGTTCAAATTCGCAATTGTGCTAGTAGCGTAGCCTTAATGCAAGGGCATGCCTAGTCGGCATCTGCTCATTTATATCCAACATTATCTTCCTGATGAGAATTCCATTAACCTTTATGCTAGCATTTGCATCAGAATTACGTGTCCCCCTTGATTATGTGTTTTGAATTGTTAATACAAACAGGCTACCAAAGATAGATACCCTCAGGTATATATATATTGTGACATGTGCTTATTTTTTTATACAAGTTTCTACCATAGGCTTGTGGTAGAGCCCAAATTACGCTGGTGGATATCCATTAGGAGGAGCAGAATGTGGCAGGCGTGGTCCATCAAAATAAGCATGCTTTGAAACAATCGATTACAACAACACTAAATAGAGTAATGGGGTTTGTAGTGATATAGGGGAGTAATCGAGAATTTTTCAGGAGTTTGTTCATTGCATCCAATTTTTAACGTGTTCCATTTCTCACTACAGCAAATTTGGTATTAGGCATTTATTCAGTGTTCAAAATATTTCTGAACAAAATTTGAAATCTAGTATGGTATGATGAGAAGAGACAAAAAAATATCGGTTTGTCTAAGCACAAGAGTTTTGTAATCTTGAATTAATTTTAAATATGTGGACACAACGACTTCTACACTATGTTGCACTGTAATTCATGGTGTAAAGCTTAAATATTCTACAGGACTCCGCAATTTTCATGCCCATACCTTCTTCGTTCAACAGATTAACATAATATTTTTGGGAATGTGTATGTGTAGTTCCTTTGCAGCATTAAGGGCGGAATCCCGCATGTCCACGAAGAGTGAAGATCCAATTCAAGGCCATTTAGAGCAGCATCCTAGTTGGGATTCTAGAATTAAACCCTTTTAATTTTTACTCTTACCTTGTTCTCCCACCGAATGATTCTCAATGAATTTTGGTTACTGTGAGAATTGTGTTGATATGAAATTGTGTTTGAAATGCATCGATGAAGGGCACGAGAATATTTTAGTGATAAGAACGATATAGCTCGAATAGGAAATTCATGCAGGATGACCAGGCATGAAATCCTGAGAGTGGAAATTGAAAAGAAAAGTTTTATTAACTAACCTTGAAGGGAACATAAGGTATGAAAATTCATTCAAAAAGGCATTTTAAATGGTGAAAATTAAATGGTTTATTTTATTTTCATCATAAAATAAATCTTGGAAAAGTGGAAATTATTTTATGATTAAGGTGTTGTAGGTCACCAAGGGGATTGTATTTCGATTGTTTAAGTATCATGTGAGTAAAAGAAAGTGATAATGGGAGATGACATAATTAGTGCTCTATGATATTATCATATAATAAGAATGGAGTATGAGAGAGAATTGGTGGAGTGAAGATTTTACATCATGAGAATGTATTAGGGGTGGATGTTAATTGTATAAATTGAATTAGAGTCAAAATATCCACTATTGTAATTAGGTCAAGCTTTGAAGTCAAATAAGATTTAGGTATATGTATGATAAAGGTGTATTTTTCATCCATTGATGTAAAAGTTAAGAGTCCGAAGTCAAAGAGTCTTAAACCAAGTCAACGGTTTGAATGTAATTGGGTGCATGATCGGCAGAGCCTAACACCCAAAGAATTTGGTAATTATAACGCAAGAAATACTGTAGTTGTTGTTTGCAACAAAGAGGAGCAAGAGAGTTTCCTAGAATATGATTCCAAGACAGAGAACCACAAGATACCATGTGCAGGAAGAGAGCTTGCATTGTTTGATGGCAAGTATGAAGGCTTGCTGAAAAGGGGATTGAATGCAATCCATAAGTGAATAGATGAAGTTCGAAAAGGAGAAGATGACTGTTGATAGTCATTTCAGAGGTTCTGAGGAGGACCACAACAGAATAAAGAAGAAGGATGATGCCAAGGAAAATGGCATATGGAAGCAGTTTACTGATGAAGAATATGAGAGGGAGAAGGCTGAGATAACAATCCATATTGAGTTATTTATGGAATTGTTGTAGATAAATACGAAAGATCGAAGACATGGTTGGACCATGAAGAAGAAAGTGAATTGGTAGAGACTACAAGTAAAGAGGAATCAACAGGTAAATATGCAGTTAACATAAGAGCTGAGAAAGCTCGAGCAGATGATGAGTGTGCAATTGAGACGTGAAGAACTCAGAGAAGCTGAGTTGGAAATGGAAGTTTCCATTTGTGGACCAGAACAGGGTGAAATTTTGGGTGAAGAGGTTAATGAGAAAGATCTCATGGACTATTGGAATAGTTCAGAACATTTTGAAGATATGCTAACAAGGGAAGAAGATGAGGCTATGAAGCCTTGTATTTTTAAATCTCATAGTTTGTGTGTGTTTGCAGGATGTGAAAAAGATGATGGAAAATCTGGTGAAACTGTCACAAAGATGAATGAAGCTCTTGAGGTGAGGTATGAGGGAGAATGCCTTTTAGAGGAGGAAGGTATTGATTTATTGCAGCAGAAAGAATTCATAGATGAATTTCTGTTTGGTGTAAGACAACCAGTTGAAGCTGTTATAGAGTAGAAGCATAATGAAAATGCCATAGTGATATTCCAAGGAGGTAAACAAATGAATTTTTTTAATGAAATTGATGAAAGAATTTTGCAATGTGATGATACAGAAAACATGATAACTTAGAAGGATTGCCAGAAGAAGCATGAAAATGGGAATGAAGGTTGTGATGGAATGCTGGAAAGATTTCAAATGGAAATAGAGTTCTTGGAAAGATGGCTCAAGGAAACTAAAGGAGAAATGAAAATTGAAAAACCTGATAAAGAAGAGATTGCAGTTACCGTGCATGATAAGGATAAAATGTCTCTAAATTTTATAGAGTTAAGTGAATGTTTTAACTCTTCAAATAATAATGTGGTTGTAGGTGCAGAAGAAAAAATTAATAAATATGATGTTGAAATCAAAGGAATTGAACATAAATTATTTGAAGATGAGATGAAAGATCAGGAGTAGCAAGAAAGTTATGTCCTTAAAGACATAAAAGAAACAGAAGTATTAATCCAGCAGGATAAATATGAAAGTAGCCAGTAATTCAAAAGAGGATATGCTGAGTCCAGAAAGTTTATGATGGGAGATTGGTGCTTGAAGCATCAAAAGAGGCCGAAAGGTCTTGTATTTTTAAAACTAATAATTTGTTTATGAATGCAGGTACATCACCAGATGAGAAATTTGTTACTATTGGGGCAGTCAATGACTATAATTTTGATCAAGAAGAAGTTCTTGATTATTCTTCATTTCAAAAAGTTGAGTGTTCAACGCAATTGGAGATGGAAGCATCAGACAAAGAGGAATTACTCCTAGGAATTGGAGAAAGTAATTGTAGTAGAGGCTGATGGAATCCGGTTGACAGAATGAGTGATGTTGGTGATGTTGATTTAAAGCCAATTCAAGATTCTTTCAAAGCTTGTAGACTAGAATAATGGGTATCAACGTTTCTACGCAAGTCTGTAATTCCCGAAATAAATATGGTGTGGTATGGAAAATCGAGAGTTACATTAAATAGTGTTTTGAAAATACTATTCTAGGAATTCTGTGCAAAATTACAAAATGGAGTTGATACTTTAAAAAACCAGCGGCAAAATAGAGTTTGGAATCCTGGAGGTAGCAAGTCATTGAGACTTGTGGTTGTGGCATTGTTACAGAAAAGTGATAGACCTCATAGACAAGAGTCTATGGAAACTTTTCTACATGGGGAGTTTGATGCAGGTGCATCCTGCTAAATTGTCATTTTGTATTTGGGTGCTTTAGGGGGTGATGTTTTTTTAATTATTTTATAAATTATGTGCATTTTAAATAAATTAAGAGGAAAATTTGAGTCTGAGGTTTACTGTAAATGTTATCTTATAATTGAGAATATGAGAGGAGTTGGGTTGTATAGATATCTTCGGGATTATGACATTCTTAAATAGAAATTAGTTGAGTCAAAGGAGGGATAGGCTATTTTAGGATTTGGTTGAGTCATTTTTGGAGGAAATCATGGTTTCAAATTAATCCAAAATTATGTATAAATATGAGCTTTGTGTGAGGATGGAGGATAGATATAGAGATGGAATAGGACAGAAAAAAAAAAAAAAAAAAAAGTAAGCATATATTAGGAATCGTGTGTATAGTTGAATGAACATGTGTAAATTATAATATTTTGGTTATGTATGAATTAAGTGTTTTTGTTCTCTGCAAATGATTATGACAAGGCATTAAAATCATGGTGCCAAGTTGAATTATAGCATTGATCTGTGACAGGGAAGTAGCTACGCATGGTGTGTGTGAGTGCGGTTTGACAATAATTGAGCAGGTTTGATATGGGATCCTCGAAAGACGAATTTCAGTGCATATAGTATTGTTTGGAATATATGTGTTGTGTGATCCACAATATATATTATGTATTGAATCTTAATGGTTTTATTTGAAGATTATGCAAAGGACCATTTAATATCCAAAGAAATGGTGGTATTTTTTTTTGCCCGCACATTTTTCTGATTTGTTGTAGAGGCACTCCATCATTTTTCTGATTTTTTGTAGAGGCTCTGCATTAGCCCGCCACATGGCAGTCTCTCATTGGCTGAAAATCCACGTATAGTCCTTCTATCCAATAAACATTTGCCACTTGGCATGATCTGACTGGCCCAGAAGGAAAATTCTGGGGAATATTTCAAGGAATATTCTAGGAATATTCCCTAGAATATTATTTTTTTGAATTTTCCAAAACTAGTCAAACTTGGTCAAAAGCCAAAAATTGCAGTTTACTGTAATTTTCAAATCGCGATAAATTCTTCATACTGTGTCAGTATTCCAAACTTTTCGCAGCACAAGAATCAGGAAAAAGAGATCTATCTGGTCACTCAGGTTCAACACACTTTCGAACACTTTGAAATTTGGGCTATCACTTAGGTCCTTAATCCAAATCTGATCACACAGCTTCATCTACCCACTGATCAGTGTGATACCCAAATAAATACAATAAAATAGTGAAAATCTGCTTGGTCCTATTAGGAAAGATAGATGAAGGGTAGGGTGGATTATCGATGGGCATTAGGGCATCAGTTGCCATGAAAAGTTACAAATTTTTGGCTTTGTTGGCAAAGTCAAGTATTTGATAAATTTACCTATGGGCTTCATGAGAGAAGGGGACTATGTTTTCAGGAGTGGGGGCCTGCATCATTTTTTGAATGGATTGGGAATTACTGGTGAACATGATTTCTCTTGTTGGGGTGACTATGGTTCTTTGATTAATATCATAGAAGGCTTGGAATTTTGTGATGAATTATGGGCAACTATGGGTTTTGGGAAATATGTAAAGAGGTATTTGGGTCTCCCACAGGCCAATGTCATCAGCTTCATCAAGAAATTTTTCCTCGAGACAACAGTAGACATCGAATAAATTGAATTTTGACTCCGTCTCATGGATTTTGTAATCTCGATCTGCCAGGGTTGTATGATATAAGTTCACCTGACGATAAACAATGGGGTTGAAAGGCTCCTAGTCCTTCTTAGGAGGCATGATTTGTCTTCTGTGATTAACTTTAATTTTTCCCCTTCACTGTATAAGAAAGAATGTGAATAAAGAAGAGGGAATCAGAGAAGGGAAACAGTTGCAGATTAAGAATGGAGAAGGGAGAAAATAGAGGGAAAGTGTGAGGACTGTGCTTCAATATATAGAGCATTGTGAGTTCTTGTTGATTATTTTAGAGGCTATCTTCACTAATCCTTTACTACAAATTCTTTGTGTAATTCGAAAACTGCAATTTTGGATAGAACAAGTAAGGTAAACCTTGCTTTCGAGCGTGAATTCAGCTTGTAAATATGACTGATGGACCATTTGATTAGGTGAGGGCCCTTTGGATAATGGTCTGGCCATTAATGGGATAATATCTAGTTGGTGGGAGGTGGTGTGATTGGGTGAAGCAGGTAGGCAAGAGCGGGCGTGGCACCAATGGTACAGACAACGTTCCATCGGCGCGATGGCTTGGGTTGTGGCAGAAGCAGTTTTCAGGGGGTTGATGGCAGTAACTGGTAATGGAGGAGGGGGTGTGAAATATCCTAAGGGTGACATATAGCGGGAGTGGCAGTATTGGGTACCGCCTATTTCAGAGCCCCACCCCGTTGTTAAAGTTCGAAGGGTGAGGGAGGACCAAAATGATCTATGGGCCATCAAATCCGTGTCGAGGAGCAGAGATGGTGGGGAGTTGTGGGGTGGTTAGCATAGATGGGATGTGTGACGGGATGCATGATGGGATTGTGGGATCAAGATCATGAAAGTCGAGGGGTAGTGTGTAACTTTAGGTTAAAAAAAATATGAGCGGGGGGGATAAGGAGAAATGAACACTGTCGGGACTTAGAATAAGAAATATAACATAAAGTCCCCAAATTTATAGAATTACCTAATTTCAAACCCTAGAGTATAAATACTATTTCATTTTTATTTTTCTTCTTTTATCATAGAAAAAATGAGATTTTGATGTTGTACCTAGTGGAATAATTTCACCTTTTCCTTTCATTCTTTCTCCTTGACCTTTCTACCTACCCAAACTATTCATCTACCATTTTTTCTTCTTTCTAGGGTGCATTTAGATGTGCAGACCCAGAAAAAAATTTCTTTTTAAAGCTCTAACTTACCACCTATCCCTTATTTCTCCTATTGGTTCAGATTAAGCTGGTGAACAAATGTCATTTTCTACATATCTACTAATAAGCCAAGCTTAAACAATTTGGAAAATCTTCATTTTCTAACCTGTCAGCAAAAAAATCAAAATTTTACAATCATGCTTAAACTGTATGATTGAACAAATTTTTCTAAATAGTAGTGGCATTTTGATTTGTAGCACTTTCAAAAAAAAATTTATGGGGTTTTCTTTTCCTTTTTTACGCCCTCTTTTTCTTCTTATTTTTTGTTTCTTTTTCTATTCTTTGGAAATGTTTTGAATATTGATGTATATATACAATATGAAAATATGCAAGGAAAAAATATTCAGTCATCTTGTGATACTTTAAATTACAGGACTCTAACATTGCCCATGTTTTCCTTATGAGTATCCCGCCATCTTGCAAGAGTAGCACGCAACCCAGGATCCAAAGCATGGAATCGATGTCCTTTTAGTATAGTCTTTTCATGCCCCCCTATAAACATGTTTATATCAGTTAAACCATCATAATGTGGTAATTCGCATACCTCAAATGTTATACATCGAAGAGATCTGGTCACATGATTACAGTGCAGTACAGATACTTCATGCAACTGGTTCTTCTAGCTTTCTAATTCCTCATTAGAATCTGAGAAACAAGAATTTTCCTTCTCCTAATTAAGATTTCCATCCACCATTGGGTTGGTCCATTCTTCCTCATGCAAAGTTAGCTTTTAGATCTGATCAATGTCATCATCAGCACGTATAGGCTCCATGTATCTTTGTCCTTCTGTGAAGTCTAAAGAAATGATGAACCTGACTCCATTTCTTTCAGACTCCATTCTTATTTTCTTCAGGTTTATGACACATTCCATGTCAATAGCCAAGTCCAACCCCTAGCAGCACAAGATAAGGATCAATATCATCTACAGTTTGTATAACTTCAAAGTTTTTTATCACCTTAACACCCTCTATACTGACTACAACTTGCAACAACCTCCCTAACGAAATGATCTTCTATTGATTTTCCATGTGTAGTTTAATGGTAGATCACTCCAACTTGGGTTCTCCCATGCACTGCCATGTTTTCTTAGGGAGAACATTGGCATCCGAACCCAACTCTAGAATAACCTGTGCCATTTCATAAGCACCGATCTACGCGGTCTATGCATCTCTCTATCCTTTCTTTTCTTATTTTTATATATTTTGTTGACATCTCTCTGCTCTTCCATCGGTTGTTCCTTCTCTATGCAATTATCTATAAGAGCTTGAAGATTCTCTACATCCCTTTTGTTGTGCATTAACTTAATGCAAGCCTGTAAAAATGGTCAAATCTCTTCATCCCCTCCTGCTTCCTTCATTGGTCTACCTGATGTCGATGCACTACCCTCTACAAATTCTTTCTGTGCTTCAAAAAATGTATCCTTTGCACGTTGCAAATCAAATCCCTCTTTGTTCTCAGCTACCTTATGGATCCACACCTCAGTAATTGGTTTCTTTCCTTTATATTTATTAGTGGTTACACCACTCCTAGTGACCAAATTCATGCTTGGATCTTCTTCATGGGTTTTTTCTCTAACCATCTGAATATTCTGTGTTGGAGTTTGCGTCTTTTTCTCCTGCATTTTAACAATAAAAATAAGACAATCTTCTATCACGTGATCAAACTATCTACAATACTTTCATGATTTTCATGTTGGATTTGGGCAGTCGCATGCATAGTGACCAGAAAATGCAGAGTTGTAGAAAATAAATTGTCCCCTTCCTTGACCAGCTGATCCACCTCCTCATTCTCTTCCTCTGCCCTAAAATCCACCACGCCCAGAGGGGGATGCTGATGAGGTAGGTTCAACCTGTATTAAGCTTGCATTCTATATATTTCAACTTTTTCCATCATCATATCATAAGTGTGACAATGCTGATAATCATGTCATAGTGATGAACATAATCTATAAAGAAACTGCTTCAACTCAGGTTGATACTTTTCGATCCTTGGGAACAAAATTGTGTCATGTAACCCGACAACTTGAAATATTGTGCACCACGCTGTAGTCTTCAATACAATAGGACCTCCAACATTCAAATAAATATTGAAGATAGGACATTGGTCCTTATGGTGCCCAACAACTTTACATTTTATGCACTGGACCTCTGCACAAACATCCTTGCCCTTATCTTTATGTGGGCTCTGAATCTGTAAATGCATGGCTTCCAATTGATTTTGAATATATTGAGTTCCCAACACAATGGGTGCTAGGGTAGCTTCTAGTTTCATTGAAACCTCTACAACCTGTTGGCTTGAGGGCTCTTGACCCAGGTTCAGAGGTTAAGGTTTGCCAACAAACCCCTATACTACTGGCCCTTTCGGCAGTGACCTACTTGCGCATGCCAAAGTCTCACCCGAAGCAGTATGGGAGGGTGATGGAACCAGGTTTCCGCACCCTGGGAGAGGGTAGGTAAGTCAAGCAGAGCTGCGTTCAACTTCACAATTACCAGATCATATATCAGAGAACCTAGATCTATAGATACCTTCACATCCACGTGTGCAATATCAATTATAATCATAGTAATCAACAGATCATAAATTCATAGAACAATAATGCAACTATCACAAATATTCTTGCATAAAGTATAACAGACTGATCCAGAACAGATGTCAATGCAGCGTAAGAAAATAACACAGTTAATTTCGTAGCTTAACACAGAACCATGCATAACATAGCAGATATCATAGATTCACATTAACAGATTTAGATATTCCAACAACCTTCTTCTTTCATTAATCCTCCAGATCCTTTTACAATACCCAAAACCCAACCTGTGCACATAGCAGCAGGGTCCGCACATAGAAGGACTGAGGATCTCCGCGCACACAGCCAGCAAGATTCCTTCCCCCCAATAACCCAAAAAGATCTACTAATTCGTAATTTGCACTAATCTTGATTCATGCCTTCCTATTGACTCAAAATGTCCTTCTATTTATAATGATCTAGCCTAATCTTTCCTGTGGTCCACAAACCATGGTTTGCGGTCTCTAGGTCTATCCTTTGACCCATTACAATTCTTTTGGGGCTTTGAACCACCCCAAAACCCCCGTGCTAGACTAAAATATGCCAAAAACATACAAAAATACTCAAAATTGTCCCAATTCGTAGCCTTTGGAGGACCATGTTCCAACAATCCCCCAACACAATCTTGTGACTTGTCCCGAGTCACTATGGTGGTGGGGTCTCCACCTGCACGCGTAGTTCATTGACGATTGCGACCAATGGGGGAAGCACTTATTGACTCTGAGAAGCATCACTCTGCACAATATCCATGAGCTTCTATGATTTCAGTCCTTCTATCACAGTGGTGACACTCTCTAGTGTCTGATTTAGTCGCTTAACAGCAACATCAACATCATGTGAGAGTTGGAGGGTTGTAGTAGCCCAAGGCTTCAAGCGTTCTCCGATGACGTGCTTCTTATGCCGGAGCTCCTCAATCTCATCTTAGAGGGTGTTGCTAGTCCTTAATCGTACCAAACGTTGTGCGGGAACCAAGGTGGGTAATGTAGCCTCATCTGCTCGAAAGCTTCCTCCTTCTGCCGCAAGTCCTAATTTATTTTTCAGAGGATCGAATTGCACTGGAACTTGGTCCATAACTGCATGGCTGTCTCTAGTAATTGGGTGCCCTGATAAATATACCATGTAATGGTGCTTGTAGCCGCAATCACCAGCGCAGCGCGTTGGGCTCATACCTCTGGAGGTGTTTTGGGCTGCTATTTTGCCTGTAAGTCAATGATTTGCTACTCCAGTTGTGTCTTAATGACCTAAATTTCCATCCTAGAATACTTCAACACTGCAACCAATCCTTCAAATTTAGCCTAGGGGGTGGCTACACAGGGATCTCTTCTGTAACCTCCGTGCAGAGCTAGTGGATCAAGTTTTCGATCTCCACTTGTTGTGCGATAGCAAGGAGCAGTTCCGTGTTCTATTGTGCAATGGTCTACTCGGCCACACCGAGTTGGTGGTGTACTTGCTGGTCCCGATGGTGAATCTCCTGAAACACAATGGTGTGGAGACCCTACAATGATTCGTGGGGTAGCTTGGCTAGATTCAACTGCACCACTGCAGCTGCTTGGAGTTGTATTCCCTGGTTAGGCGGACTGATCACAAGGGCGACGCTAGGTAAGGAACAGAGACAACTTTCCTCTGTAACTAGCGTTGTACTGCTAGATGGCAAGGGAGTCTATCCCCGAACCATGCTGGTGTGTAGCATGTCTATCTTTAACTGCAGGGTGCGAAGCTCATCCTGGATGGTGTTGATCATAGCCTTTTTTTGTTCCTCTAAAGCTACCCATTTGTATTTTGTGGCCAGTGTGATTTCATCTGCAATTTTTTTGAGATCTTTCTTAGTCAATGTAACCATCTCATCTCGTTCCTTCCACTGGGTGCACTGCTTCTTTCAGGGCCCCTTGATAGGCTCACCTTTTCGCTTTGTACCTTGGGGGGAGGTGGTACCTCCAATGTTTACTTTCTCTATGCCCATATCTGGCTGTGAATTGACCTGGGTTTCAGCCTCGGTGTCCTTCTTGGTGGTATGCTTTGGCTACGTGTCCTTTTTTGTGGCTGCACCTGAGTCCTTCCCTGCACTCTTGCTCGGGCCTCCAGTATCCTTGATGATAACAGGTGGGAGCACCTGCATCATGCTAGTACCTACGGTGCCCCTTGCACTGGTTTTGAAGCCTATCTTCCAGGCAGGAGACCATAGCACAATCACACTATCAATTTCCTTGTTTGTTATCATATAAGGAAGTGACGTCCATGTTTTATCCTTCTGGCCGCGGATCTGAATGTTGTGCATGGTAACCTGGAATGCCGCAATACTTTTGTATCTGTCATATACTATTGGGGAAAATTGAGGTTGAGAATTGATGGCTGCTGCCATGCTACTCTGGAAGAGGACCCAGAAGACTTGGTTATCCTCTATGCGCTGTGTGTCCTTGGAATCTCACAAATAGGCATAACGAGCCCCTTTGCACATATCTGGGGTGAGCTTGGGGATGACTGACTCCGTAGGGGCCTCCCAGGTGACTAGGGCTATAAGGAACAATAACCAAGCATAGAAAAAGGCTTTTCCCTGCTCCTGAGATTCGCAGACGTTGGTCAAGAACTCATCACAAAAGTATTGGGCCCAATTGAGGCAGACCCCCTTTGCACACTGACCTGCTAACCGAATGACATAAGCAGGGATGGTTGTGACCCAAAACTTTCACATTAGCTTGCATGCTAATAACATGGTACCCATCTGCGTAGCAGGGTTACTGATAGATTTAATGACGAAGTCCTGCATATTCCTTTCTACATGGTAGGTATGACGCACATATTCAGTGGTTTCTCCCTCATATTTCTTGCCCACATGCTCCAGAGGGTGCAGCCCATTCAAGGGAAGGCCCATAATTCTGTGAACCAATGCAGTGTCAATGGGGACTCTGTCTTGAATCTATAGGCATCCATCGTGAATTAAGGCGAGCAACTCTCGAGCCAGCTAATCCAAGACGTTGTAATGGCCAAAGTGGGGCATACGCAGCAGGTTCAAGAGCCCGGATCCAACCAATCCACATACCCAGTGCTAAGGAACGACTGTGACCCCATGATTCGCATAAATCATGTCGAAGTACAATGCGGGGGCTGGCTCAGGGAAGGCTTCATAATTCGCCAAGTCATGATCATCGAATTTGACCTCATGGAGCCTTCCACAAGGGTCACTAAGGACAGGGACCTCTCCCGGGGTTAGTGGCATCTGTAGATAGGTAATCAAGCCGTTGAGGTTCTTTGGTGTGCATGTCGAGGGCTTGCACGATCGGATGAAGGGAGTTAACCAGTTGATCGGATTGGCAGGTTGGGCTTCCTCCTGTGCAGCCTGAGTCTAAAGCGTTGCTCGCAGGGACTTGGCATGCCTTGGGCAAGTCCTAGGCTCCCCCGCAGCCCATTTCGTAGCTTTTGGGGGCTTCCCTGAGCCCTGTGCTTTCTCTTTTCCCTTCCTTGTGACTGGCGTCGAGAGTACTTCTTCATCCTTAGACCCAATCTCCATTACTTCCTCAATTTCTGGATCTGTAGGTGCCGAGGGTTCAGCAGGGTTAGTGGCTATCATCCTAGCGCAGAAAATGAATCCCAACTCTGGGTGGCTACTGTCAAAAGGAGGAGGTTGATAAGATATGAAAGGGAGGGCACAGACCCAAAAAATCTTACAGCTCAATTTCGTTCGAGACAAAGACGATAAGTACAAGCTATGCAAGTGAGATGGAACCCTCGTCTAAGCTATCCTGCCCTTTTTATAGTGCCTACGGTTGTCCAATGGTAGGGTAAACTTCACCTGGAACATACCATTAGGTAAATGGTAAAAAATCCCCAAAATTTTCCCCATTAAATGCCAACGGGCCACTCCTTTCAACGGTAACTTTCGATTTTTACCAGATGTTATTGTGCCAATGGCTAGTTTTCGCACCTCCTGTGTGCTTGGAATACCTGATACGCTTGGGTTAAAAACTTGTGCCTCCTACACATCCTCCCCCAACATAGGATTTATCCCTAGGTATTTCAAAACCAAAGACATTTTTTCCTGACATATGTCATCCCAACAGAACTGGGCCTCCTTCGTAAGCCAGTCTTTCAGAGGCGTTGTGATTGGTGCATACCCTCGAATGAAATTTCTATAATAACCTGCGTGGCTGAGAATTGAACATATATATTTTATTTTTGTAGGGGTTTCCAGATATATGATAACTATGCCTCCTGTATCTACACCCCCAATCTTAGCCAATGTGGGGTGTGTCTCAATGCTACCCATTCGTAGCCTGAGCGATCTGGTAACTGTGCACATCCTGTCCAATTCTGAGTCAGAAACTGCTTGTGGATCATCCTTACCTTCTTTTGGGACTAGGTTGCGGTATTTGACCATGCTTGGTACCTGCGTTTCCCATGTGGGAACTTCAGGTGCGACATACATGTGTGATTTACCCCATGCTACAGTGTCAATATCTTGCAGAGCTGCATCAAGCGCCTCTATCCCGACTACTAACCCAAATGTTCACAGAAACTCATCCTTCAAACTCACCCAGTGGCAGGTGTGCTAATGTAGCTCTGCATATAAGTACCATGTAGTGGGAAGTGGTCCCAGGGCATGAATAAATAGATGAGCCCACTCTTTGGTAGTCTCGTTGCACCACTGTTCTATCCAAATGAACATATATTTGCGTGGGCCTTCTAGCCCAAGGAACATCTTGACTGGTATGTCAGCTGGGGCCTCAAATCGTAGTATCGGCATATCCCGACACTCCTCCCAATCCTGGAACGCCTCCTCATGTGTCTCCCACCATCGCACAGGTGCTCCACACATGGCTATCTTAAGGGCCCATAGCCTTCGTTCCCTTGGAACCTCAGCTTCGAATGCTCGTAAAAATTACTTAATATTACTAGAACCATCAAAATAAGGTAGGTCTCTTACCTCTAAGGAAATGTAGTGGAAGTCCTTTGTGACCTGAAGACATCACAGCGTAGAGACATCATGTAACTAGTTTTTCCAATTCTCTATCTCCCCGTCGGAGTCGAAGAAGAATTCACTGTCCTTTTCCCAGCATAGTACTTCATCTGCCACGGGGTTGATCCAATATTCATCCTGCGCGGTCAACTTATAGATGTGATCCACATCCTCTTCATCGCGCATCAACTCTGTGTATCATTCGCCTTCTACAAGATCTAATGGTACCATCACCCTTGTACCATTATTTGAAAATACCATGCTTCTCTTCTTTAGGTTAATGATGCCTCCCATATCAATGGCCCAATCCAAGCCTAGGAGTGTAGGGTAGGGGTCCAAATTTTCTACAATCTGAATTTCTTCAAAATCAGCCCGAACCTTGGCCCCTACGATATCTACCATAATCTTCGGCAATCTCCCTAAGGGTATAATCTTTTGTTGATTGGCCATACACTGCTGGATAGTGGACCATTCCATCTTAGGTTCCCCCATTCATTTCCAAGTCTGTTTAGGTAATACATTCGCATCTGACCCCAGGTCCAAAATAACTTGATCCATCTCGTAATCACCGATCTGCGTAGTCAATCGCATCTCCCCACCAGTGTGTTTCTTATATCTATATAGTTTGTGTACATCCTTGATTTCTGGAGGGGAGATAGGTCATTCTACACAACTATCTATTAATGCTTGAAGATTTTCCACAGCCTTCAGGTTGTGCATAATTTCATACATGCGTGTAAAAAGGGTTTTACCTCCTCATCTGCCTTGAGGTCTCTCGGCGGCTGCGAAGTAGATGCCTCTGCCTCAGTGAAGTCTTTGCGAGCTGTGAAAAATGTTTATTTTTGCTTTTTTTAGATCAAAACCTTCTTACTTGATAACTTCTTATCAAATCAGAGGTTTGGTCGCAGTCTTCTCCCCAGGTCCCTCGGTGGCCATCCCACTATGTGTTACCACATTCACGATTGGATCTTTGTCTTGCAGTTTAGCCTTAACCCTCTGCACATTCTGCGTAGGTGTCGGCTGCTTATATTGCATCTTTTCTATCAATATTGGACGGTATTCAATCGTATGGTCCAGTTGTATACAATACCGGCAGGACTGCCTTGTAGGGTTTTGAAAGTCCCTGGCAAAGTTTCCTACTTCTCCACAATTATAATAGATTAGTTGCCCTCGTCCACGACCTACGGTTCCACCTCTTTCACCTCTCCTACCTCTAGCTAGGGAGACACCTGTGATCAAGAGGGATCTTGGCGAGGATGGATCCGACTGTACCCTATAGAGGTTCCCTCGATCGATCATCAAATCATACTTCTGGTAGTTTTTTTCATGTTGTCCTATCGACCTGCAAAACTTGCACCATTGTTGCTTTACTTCTGGGACATACGCAGAAATATGGGGATATTGGTTTGTGTCGTGTAGCCCTGCAACACGACAATCATCGCACCATAGCACCGACCAACTTGATCCTGCAACTTCCCTAGGGCGCAACGGACTAGGTCCCCTGACCTGCATATAGTCTGCTAACAGAGGGCAATTATCCTTGGTGTGACTGTTCGTCTTGCATTGTATGCACCATATTTCAAGGCTAGCCTCTTCTCATCACTCTTTTCGTAGATTATGGATCTCCATGTGCATCACCTCCAGTTTTCCTTGGATCTATTGGATGCCAAGATAGGTATCATCTATGGGCACAACTTCCAACTTCATAGCGACCTCCAAGACTTTTTCCTGCGATTCGAAAGTTTGGTGACCCATAGGTACACGTAGGTGAGGCAACAACATAGCAATGAACCATTCTGTGTGTTGTCTATCATCATACTAAAATCCTCCTTCTCTGATCACCTTCTTCAGTAGCTGATCGGCCTCCCACACAGACTCAGAAGGCCCTTGCTTGAAATCTTTTAGATCAACCACTATTTGAGAGTAGGACTTAGGCTTCTTGAACTATTGCTTCAAGGCTTTCTTAATCTCTTCAATGGTTGCATTCGCATGTTGGATGATGTATCCCATGTACCAGTCCAAATCTCTTCCTTCGAAGGTAAGGGAAAGTTGTGCCCTCTTCACCACATCATTAGCTACGTTTTGCACAGTCCATATTGATTCTACAACAAGCTAGAACTAATCCATGTCTTCATCTCCCACACCCTCAAAGGTAGGTAACTTCATGTGCACAGCCATGTCGTCTTTCAGTGGTGGCGGAGGTGTAGGTGAATTCTTACCCCTATGCTGGTTTGAAAGTGGTCTAGCTGGAGGACTTTGCGCAACTGCTTCTCTTACTAAACTGTAGACAGATCTATCTCCTTCTTGGTTGGCCTGATAGTATTTTCTACTTCGTGTCGTACTCTTGTCCATATCATAGGTCATTCATTCGGTGTGGCTACATAGAATACTTTTTTCATACAGTAATATCTTAATCAGCAATGGTAAGGTCTTCAAAAACTTACCCCGGAAACCCTTGAAGAATATTCACTCTGCTTCATAGTAGGAGACAAACTAATCGATGGAAAATTCTGTCACGAACCCTCCTAGCACACTGTCAACCTAGAGGTCCACCGTGCGAGTGATGGTTTTATCAGTCTTCTCTAACCACTAGATCAATTCTGGGGTCCACTATGTGACCTACTCGTCCTTCCAACACTTCTGAAATTTAACCAACCTTGCGAGCCACTCCTGGAGCTCGATCACAATTGTTACAAAGAAGATCTCGTAGATCTCTGTGAAAATATACTTATTCCTCCACTCTTCAGTGGTCAACCTCTTACTCCAGTTTTATTTTACTATGAATTCCTGAGCTTGTTGTTCAAACCATTCATTAATTTCTTTTCTTTCTGGTTTCCAATACGGCCTTCACATTACTTGATCCCTCTGTCAAAATTCTCCCAGTCCTGGAAATGAAACGATTTTTTGGCTAAAGGGGTCTTGACCTGGGTTTAGAGGTTAATATTTTCGAACAGACCCCTATATTACTGGCCCTTTCGGTAGTGACCCACTTGTGCAGGCCAAAGTCTCACCCGAAGTAGTATGGGAGGGTGCTGGAACCAGGTTTCCGCACTCTGGGAGAGGGTAGGTAAGTCAAGCAGAGCTGCGTTCGACTTCACAATTACCAGATCATATATCACAGAACCTATATCTATAGATCCCTTCACATCCATGTTCGCGATACCAATTATAATCATAGTAATCAACAGATCATAAATTCACTGAACAATAACGCAACTATCACAGATATTATTGCATAAAGTATAACAGACATATCCAGAGCAGATGTCAATGCAACATAAGTAAATAACACAGTTACTTTCGTAGCTTAACACAGAACCATGCATAACATAGCAGATATCATAGATTCACATTAACAGATTCAGATATTCCAAAAACCTTTCGCTTTCATTAATCCTTCATATCCTTTTACAATACCCAAAACCCAACTTGCGCACACAGAAAAAATGTCCACACAGAGCAGGACTGAGGATCTCTGTGCACATAGCCAATAGGATTCCTTTCTCCCAATAACCCAAACAGATCCACTAATTTTTTATTCGCACTAATCTTGGTTCATGCCTTCCTATTGACTCAAAATGTCCTTCTATTTATAACTATCTAGCCTAATCTTTCCTGTGGTCCGCAAAACATGGTTTGCAGACTCTAGGTCTACCATTTGACCCATTATAATGCTTTGGGGGCTTTGACCCACCCCAAAACCCCTGCGCTAGACTAAAATATGCAAAAAATATACAAAAATACGCAAAACGGTTCCAATTCGCAACCTTTGGAGGACTCTGTTCCAACACAGCCTCAGCCTGTGTGGCAATCTTCTGCTGACACAAGTGTTGCCACAGATGTGGGAGCAACATAGCAATAAACCATTATTTATGTTGAGTATCATTGATGAAAAATCCACCATCTTTGATAGTGCGCTTCTGCCTCTAATCTGCCTCCCACACAGATTAATTAACCTCCTGATGAATCTTTCATTTCTGTAACTTATTACAGGTATGACTTAGGCTTCTTGAACTTCTCTTTTAGGGCATATTTTATTTCTTAAAGGTTTAATTAGGGTTTTTTTGAACATATCTGATGCACCAATCTAATGCACGATCTTGTAATGAATTTTCTAGATGCACTTTCTTAATAGCATCATTATTAACCTATTGAGTTTGTCATATGGCCTCAGTCGCAAACCAAAAGTGCTCAGTATCTATATTTCTCTGAAATTAGGTGACTTCCTTGACTGCGCGGTGGAGTGGGTGCTTTGTGAGATGAGAGTAGAAGTGGAGTGTATGGGGTTGGAAAAAGGATCAAGGTTCTCTAATCGTTCTGGTTTGATGAAGCTTCTTCTTCAGAGTCACTAGAGCTACTAATTTCTGGTTCACCTTCACTATTAGATTTATGCTTCAGAGGGCTATAAATAAATTTTTTGGATCTTTGCGTAAACTTTTCCACTATGCGCACTCAGGCTTATTAGTAGCATTAAAGCAATATGTTAACATAGAGAGCCATGTTCGCATAATAACATCTTCAGCAACAACTTCAAAGAGCACAGGAACTTACCTCTAGGACCTTTGAAAAATATTCTCTCTGCTTCAGATTATGACAAAAATTGGTCAATGAAAAATTTGGTCACAAATCCTCCCAAGATGCGATTGATCCAATGATCTAATGTGCGAGTTATATTATTATTTAAATTTTATAATTTCTTAATCAATTTAGGAGTCCACTTAGTGACTACATCGTCCTTCATGCAGGTATTCAATTGAATCAATCACAACAACCACTCCTACGGCTCAGTTTCAAAGGATAAAAATAATATCTCGTGAAATTATGTATAGATGTATTTATGTGCCCAATTTCGTTAGATATCTTAGTACTTCGATTCTCTTGGAACATGAATTCAAAGATATTTCTATCCAACCAATCTTGCAACTTGTTCCGCAAAGGGTGCCACAACATAAAATCTTCCTCAAAATGATATTGGTCCCACCAATAGAACCATTTGTTGGCTTGAGGGGTCTTGATCGAGGTTTAGATTTTATTGCGCAGCCAACATGTTATTCATCCATAATTTTGACTTTATCCAAAGATGACTAGATTTGGCAATCCTAGATTTCTAGAAACAATATTGCAAAAACATTGTGAGTTATAGAAATCTCACATCCTTCATTATCCTAAGCCTATCAATTCACTAAATATTTTCACTTAAAAACCTCCAAGTTATCCTACCATCCCAAAAAGAAGTTTTTTTAAGGCTATATCTGCCCATTTTCACTCATTTTCGGTTATCCAAACAATCATTTTTTCCCTGCTAAAGAGTCTTTTTTTCCTCTTCATTATCCTCCATTTCTTCTTAAAAACCCCTCTAAAAACCATTACAACTCCTTTATATGGTTAAAAAAACCTTTTTTATGGTTTGAACTACCCTATTTTACCTATCGGAACCCTTTTTAGGCTTAAAAAACCCTCTTTTGGCCTAAAAATGCACTCTTTTTTTATACAGGCTTTAAGCCCCTGAGGGCTTAAATCTTCTGCTCCTTTTTCTTCATATGACCATCACCTGAAAAATTTGAGCTAATGTCTACTAGCCTCCATCACGCATCGCGCATCGGCGTTCCCTTTTCTTCTTCCCCTATAGCTTTTTTATGCCGATTGGCCAATGCTCCGACGCATCCTCAACCGTTGATCTGCATGATCCGACGGCCCTCATTTAACTTGCCGATCACCCCATTCCCACGACTTCCTTAGCCCCTTTTCCCTGGCTCCCAATCCCTTAATCCTCCATAGGACCATGCCCCAGCACCTATCTTTAAGCCCCCATCGCATCGGCAAATCACGTTGTTTTTCATCATTTTCCTTCACCTTTTGCTGCCGATGATTCACCCTCTAGTTTCATCTGCACCGTTGATCTATCAAGATCAACGGTTGTCAATTCTCCATCGCAACCTCCTTCACCCCTCCTCCTAGCCCTTTCTGCTTTCTCTTCATACTCTGTTCACGGTCCTTTTCTCCCATAAAACATTCCCTTTTTCCCTTAAGCCGCATTCCTTCATTATTTTTCCTCCGCACTATATTTTTCCCTTGGGCGATCTTGACCATCGATATCATCGATCTGACGGTCATCATGTTAGTGTCCCATAATTTTGGCTGATTGGCAAGCCAAATGACAGTGTAACATCAAACCAGTCTTTAGAGCCCAAGGACCTAGCCTTCCTGGACTCAAAGAGGGCTCTCTCTATTTGTGTAAGGGATATATGTGTGTTTGCTTATTGTGTTCTGATTTTAGGCTAGTTATGAAGTAGGTTTTTGGTTTTGTTTTTTAGGTTGTGAGGGATGAACTGATCAAAGACATAAGATAGTTAAAAATATGTCAGATCAAATGGGCTATGGGATCAAAAAGGTCAAGAAAGCTTTTAGATGGTGATACAAGGTTGTTGAAGGGCCGATTTGATTCGAGGTAAAATGGATCTTTGGGAAAAATGGGGTAAGATGGACATCAATTTTGTGAATAACAAAGGATTTCAAGCACAAATAGTTTAATAGCTGAGATAAACATGGTAGGGAAAACCATTAATCATGAGAAATGTAACTTTAAGCTAATTAATGCATAGAAATAAAAATTCAAGTCATGCATAGAGATATATAACTCTCTAACTTTCGGAAATGACTATCAGACTTTGGGGAAATACACTTAAGACAGACAAACAACTCAAATCACTATGCCAGAATTCCTAAACACAGTAATTCAAGCTATTGGGCACTTTGAAAACAAGGTTGCATAGTTTTAGACAAAGGGCAAGATCAGAACAAGATCTCCTTGGTTCAACAAATGAAAATCTAATTAGTCAAAGAGAAGTTTCATAGATGGAGTTATGGCTAGCCATGAGTAAGCAGGGAATACCATAAATCATACTTAGCATGCATAAAACCATGAATGAAACAAGCAAACAATATTCTTAAGTTATTAAAGAGAAATCAAGAATTCTTTAATGTGACTAAGAATGAAGAAAACATGGAAGCTATGAAGAAACAGGAAATTTGAGGTGCCTCCAAGGGCATGTCTCAAATTTGTTCTCTACTGTCCTATAACAAGCAAGAACATGGATTTATGAATGAAAACTAGGAAACAAAACAAAGAGAGAGAAAATATACCATTCTACCAAGTCATGGAATCCAACAACAATCATCTTTCATCATCCAAGAACATCCAAGAGACTATCCAAAAGCATGAGACAAGTATTTCTTCCAAAGCTTATATGACCATATATTACTTATATTCATCAATTTCAGCCTTGTTTACAATGAAAGCTTTTGGAATATATAGGCAAAAGTGAGGAAAACCTCTTAGTTCAACTTGCAATCTCATTGGCCTATCCAAAATATCTTATTTTTTCCTTGAGGCTTTGCAAAGCCCAAGGCACAAAATATCTCATAAAATATCTAAAAAATGATAAAATAGGGAAATAAATTGACTTTTCATAACTTCTCATGTGCAAAAATAGCTAAACGCACATGAGGAAAAAGCAGTTTTGAAAGGTTCAATTTTTACAAAAATACTCAAAAAATACATCAGCAAAAGGTTCTCTCACTTGCCGGCAACTTTTGGAAGCCTTCCTGATGTCGAAATGAGGCTCATGATAGCTCGTTGGAAATATTTGAGTGTATAATTTCTAAAAATGTTCCGTTTTCTCCAAACTAACCACTGAAAGTCCTCCAAAAACATGTCTGTGTGTAAAAACCCAAAAAAAAAGCCTTGGTGATAAACTGGGCAGAGTGTAGAAAAAGCGAGCATTTTTCGCCATTTGGGGGGAGCAAAAGATCTTCAATTGTTCTAAAAATCGCTGAGTATGTGCTCCTAAAATTATGGCATCCAATGACACCATTTTCATCCTTTGATGATGCCCCAAACTGAAATGGCGATGCCCATGGATTTTGGCCAAAAACTCAAAAATGACAAAAAACCAAAATATGTCGAAATTCACCCAAGATTGGTGAGAATGACCCTCAAGGTTTTTTAGCAACATGTTGTGAAGCAGAGGCAAAAATTTGGAGTCCTGAAGTGTCTTTCCTCAATTTTTGTGTCGGGCGCTTTCCTTTAGCCTCCTTGAGTTTTTCTTGAGCAGCCTTCAACTTCCGTCAAGCAAACTGATTTAGCTTTTTATAATGCCTGGTCATCCTCCGTTGGAGGTCCAAGTCCCTGTTTTGCCTCTCAAATTTCTTCTCCAAGTGATCATTAACTCTCTCAAGCCATGCTTTGCGATTTTTATCTATCTCTTGTTCGAACAATGCAGTGAGAGGGGTAGATTGGAGGAGGGCATCCTCTTCTTCTTCTTTTTTCTCAAGGGCCTTTTTTAGCCCCATGGTTCTTGGCCTCTTTCGCCTAGGTTGTTCTTCACCTTCACTTTCCTCGAACTCACCCATGATTTCTTCTAACCTTACTTGTGCTTTGGAGGCATCCTTCTTGTATTTGATCTCCTATGTCTCATAAACAGCCATATGGACACTCATTTGCTTGTTTTGGACTTGCAAAAAGTGATTGAAATTTCTAGCTCTATGAAGATCAGCCCTCAAGGCATCAATTTGGCTTTCTCTATGGATCAAGAGATTTTCTAGGATCCAGGCTTCATTATCACTATCATCACTTTGGATTTGGATGATGTCGAATTCCCTTTCCTGTTCATGAATACTTTCCTCCTTGCCCTTCCCTTTGCTTTGGGTGGCTTTTCTAGTGCTCTTCCTCTTGGGCAATTCGACCATGGGTTTCTTGGGAAATTTTCCTTTGCTTCGGAGGGCCCTAGTCACATTTGGAGTTACAACTCTAGGCACCATTTTCTTCGCTGTCTGGGGTTTGGCGACTTTCAGAGAAGAGAGCATGGCCCCTTGCCTAGGAGAGGCAGCTAGCACATGCTCCATGGGCCCCTTACCCTTGTCACTTTTCCCCTCTTCTTTTTGAGTTTGTTTTTCCTCTTGAGAAGGCTGTTGTTCTTCACCGTGAGGCTGCCTCTGCTCATACTGTTGTAGCTGTTGTGTATCATCTTTTGGCTGCCCCTGTTCATCACTTTCATGCTGCTCTTGTTCAGCACTTTCATGCTACCCCTATTCAATCTCTTTTGGCTGCCCCTGTTCAGTCTGTTTTGGCTGCCCATTTTCATCACTTTCATGCCCTTGCTATTCTGTCTCACCCTCATCATAAGTCTACTGTGTATCATCAAAATTCTGCTCACCCTCACTGTGTTGCTTTTCTTCATGCTGCTGCCCTTCATCATATTTTTCATCATCATGGTCATGCTCTTCTCCCTCTTCAGGCTCTTTTGCTTGCTCTGTGGTAAACTTGAGCTTCTTGGGAATAGGTCTACTAGAGGAAGGCGACGGATGGTGAGTAGGAGGTGTAGGGGATGTATGAACTGGAGGGAGAGTGGAGAAATCCGGATGGGTGATGAAAGTATCCCAAGAGACCTCCCTCTTTTCAAGCTAATGAAGAATGATGATTTTGATTAGAGAGTGGTGGAAGAGGCAGGATGCTTTCTGTGAAGGAGGCTTCTTCAGAACAGTGGAGGCCATTTTATCAATGCTCTTGTGTAAGAAGAAAGGAAGATTTAGCAATTTGGCCCTAGTGAAATGCATGAGTACTCGAATGTGATATGCATAAACTCGGGAAAATCTTCCCTCACAAGTGAATTATTTCATGATGATCTTCATAAGGGGGGCGTAGCTAGCCAAAACATATGAGAAAGGGAAAATAGAAGGACATGAATCCCTGTGCTCAGGCTTTAGAAAGGGCTTGTATTCTTCTGAGTCCAGGTGGCTTTGTTTAAACCATTCTCCCCAACATAAGGGATTTTAGTGACCTTGGAGATGGACCTTGGAGAGAATTTGAATTTTAGGCCTGCCAACTAGAAATTCTTGTCTTGAAACCTTAAAGCGCAAATATGTGTCAAAGGAGAGAAACTCTTCACCTCTTGCACTGTTTGAAAAAAATCTAAACACTCAACCTCATGGAAATTGAACAAGACTGAAAGGTGGGCATTCACTTCTTCAGTGGAGGTAGGCTCAAAGCTCTTATGCAAGCCACTCCTACTGTCCTGCCTAGGAGGCATCTTGTTCTAGATGCTCTCTATAAAACCAAACTGCCTCAAATGGTTTTTTGAAATGTTTTCTCAAACACAACTCTGTCTTCTTTGTCAATCACTATTTGATCAAGGAAAATTTTCCTAAAATGATGTGTGAAATGTTTCTTTAATATCAGGTCTCTGCGCCTTCCAAATCACTGCTTTTATCCTTTTGTATGCCAATCAACAAGTAAGTTATAATAACAAGCACATAGTCAAATAAAAGGTACACACAGTCAAATGATCACTGTGTTTGGGTAAGGTCACAAATCTCTCTGTGTTTTGATAAAAACAAGACAACCTTGCATATAGACAAAGGAAAAAAACTCCTCCCAATCAAAAAAACCTTCCTTGTCTTCACTATTTCTCACACACAGGTAAAAAAAAACACCTCCAAACTGATTTAACAGCTTCACTCACTAAATTCTACTTCATGGAACAAAGGAGGAAATACTGGTTTTTTCTTTTTACCACATAGAGAGGAATTTTGAAATGACAAAGCACTTATTCAATGATCACTGTTGTGGAAATTAGGCCCACTATTTCACTTTTCAAACACTGTGTTTATCCCTTTAAACACTGCCTCCACCTTCTAACACTATTTTGAGGGTAGTTTATTAGGTCTTTTGACATCAATAAAAACCCACCACTTTCACTATGTCAATGTTGGGAAATTATAGCCACGGAAAACCCGGATCTTTAAACAAAAATTCAACCCTCCTTACCATTTTTTTCATCAATACATATAGCTGACAGAGTTTATGGCTTATCACTATTTTTTAGGGTAGCTTTAGGTTCTTTGAAACAAAAATGACGACTTCACTCTCAACCAACTGTAACAATATTCTTCAAACTTTTTACCCCAACATACCTTGATTTACACCAAGAGTTTCATTTTTTTCACCATCATTTAGTCTTTGAAAAACACAACATTGATCACCTTTTTAGAAATTTGAATATACCAAGGAGGCACATAAAATACCTCGAAGATCGATGGCAGCTATTGTTCGAAGAGTTTGAGTAGCCTTCAAGACTTGTTGAAGGCGTTTGGACTATTAACATATGCGCGGCACGTTGAAAAGGGAAGGCGCCGCACAATATAAATGGTGTCGGGTCAGCCTTCGGGCAGTTGTGACCTCACCTATAGGCGCGCCGCACGCCGCTCCAGGCACACCACGCAACAATACAACTCCTTTGTAAAATTTATCCTGAACGCGCCACGCGTTTCTCCAGGCGCGCCGCTCAGCCTAAAAATCTTGAAAACTCTATGATTTAGCTTGAAACTCCTCTTAGGTCCAATGAGCAGCTAGGAGGAGGTGTGGTTTGCACTTTGGAATTGCAAAATAGATCTTGGCAACGGTCCTTAACTCCTTTTGAAAGAGAAAAAGTCAAAGTCCTTTTCACACTTGCCTGGTGAGGGTTTTTTTTAAAAGATGTTTAAAAAGGCCTTTGTTTTAAACAAAAATTGAATCCTTGTCCCTTTTAAAACATAATTGAAACTCTTTTTGTTCAAATAAAGGACATAGTGGTAAGAACCACTTCCTTCATAGGCTTGACCCTTTTTTGAAGTAAAGCAATCTTTTCAAGAATTAAAAACTTTCACTGTTCCTTACTAAGGAATGAAACATTGTTTCCCTTTTGATATTCGTGCTGTGGAATGAAATTCTGCTCCAAGCCATTTGAATGACTGTAGATGTGCCTTTTGGATGATACTGCCTTTTTCACTGGGGAAAAACTTAACTGCAAATTCCATATCCTGTACCACCTCTTGTCTTTGTGTGGTTCATTTGCTGTCACTTTGACAAGTTTGAAAAAAGGCCTTTATGAATAGAAAGAGCAACACCTTTCAAATATCAACATCACTTAGTTTTTTTCTCATTTAAAAAATAATACCTGTGGAAAGACACATTGTGTTATGTGAGGTTTTCTTTGACACTTTGAAGGAGGTAGCTTCACCCTTTTGAAACCTAAACTGACAGTGTCTACTCCTGATGCTTTGGAGGTGGTCATGCCCATTGTGAAATTGATTTAGCTGGCAGGTGCTGTTTGAGCTTCTCTTTTGACTGTGGGTAAAAAACTTATTTGAAACTGTAAGTGAAAATCCTGTTTACAAAAGGTCTCCATCAACAAAGCCACTAACTATCCTTAGATTGAAAAAATGATTCAGTTTTTAGCTTTAAGGAGATAAAACAGGGGATGATGTACTAGAGTTGAAAAGTAAACAAGGTAAGGCTGCCCCTTTGTTTTTTTGTGAAGGAGGTCTGCAAGAAACATGGGTTTTCATTCATTTCACCCATTTTTGAGAGCATTCCCTTTGGAATCTTTTCTATATGCCATAATCGCTATTCATCCTCGAACAATCGTGAGCCACTTTACTTTGCTTATGAAGGAGGCCTTCTTTGACAAACACCTGGTTTCCTTTCCACCTCTGTTTCAACCCAATGAAGAATGTTTGATGATCATAATGATAGTGGTTTCCTTTATACTTGGTGGTAGAAGTTAGTTTGAGACCAAGATTTTTTGACTCCTTTGGCCATCTGCTTAACAATATTTCTTCACTGATAATAAACCCATTAGCTTCACATAGTAATTCAATAACAGTGAAACTCATGTAACAATTTTTAAAAACACCACTACTTTGCCTCTGCCTTTAACATCATTTTTATGCAGAGACCCTCAGTTGCTGTCTCACTGTACTCAAAAATTGTCTCACAGTCAGTGCAATTCTTAAAATCAAACTTTATCCTTGGCCCTCTACTTATAGATGAAGGAGGCGCTCTCAGTCCTCAACCCTCTACTAATAAATGAAGGAGGTTTTTCTGTCCTCAAACCCTCTGATTATAGATGAAGGAGGTTTTTTCTCAGTGATGCCATTTCATTAGCCTTTAACAATGTTATTTTTCCTTTCACTGCCTTTTCATGCTTGAGCAAATGAAGAATGACAAATTGATAATAGTTAAGATGGGCACTTCTCTGAGACATGTAATTCTTCTTTTCAAATATCTCTGTGCCTCTTTAGACATCACAAGCAATTTGGTTAGTATTTGAAAATCACTTCTTGTCATTCATAATTTACTAACCTTTGACTGTGATCGCAGGAGATTAATGAAAAAACTCTTTGCCTTGTAGCTGCATCACAGGCTCAAAATCACATGAGAAGCAGTTGTCTTCTCATGTGGAAACAAATACTATCTTCTGGAATGCTGGTATACTTCTTCTCTTGAAGGATCCATTAAAACACTGTAATACCACCTAATATCAGTTTGACCTATGACACACATATAGTTGAGACTTCGGGGTTTATTAGTGGTGCGACTTAAGGTTGTAACCAACTTTATTTGCAGAATGGGAAGGTCTGTTATGATTGTCTATAGCAGATAGAGGTTCTTTAGCTTTAGGATAGTTTGCCAAGGTAGAAATGCCTAAAGCGCCACTACCTAACTTAGGGGAGACTTCTTTGGACAGATTTGGATTGTTTTCTCTAGAGATAATGGACAGGCTAGTAGGGTTGAGGCTAGATAGGGCTTGATAATGAGGTTTCATCTCGTCATGGGAGGATTGAAAAGGTAGGAGGGGAAAAATGTTTATGGGTGTTTTCCAGCTGGAAAATTTGACAAATTTTTAGATCAGCTACTAGAAAACTTGGCTTTTACAACTAGTCATCACCAACAAGTGAAAAATACTGATGACTAACAGTGGCTCCATTTGGGGAGGGCAGCTCCTTTTCAGGAGGTGTCTAGAATTTCAGATCTTTGGCTTATGAAGACCACTACCTTATTCATTGGTACAAATTTCATTCTTCCCTGATGCTATTTCTGAAAATTGACAGCATGATTAGCATCAATGATATTTCTACCTACCCGACTATCTTTCCTAACATTTTTTCTTCCTTTGGGTGCATTTGGACTAGCAACCCTTTGACAATATATATTTTATTTTGAAAAATGAACCTATCTATTTCTACACTTATATCTATCAGGAGTTTAGATTAAGCTTATGAACTCCTTCATTACTCTACCTATGCTAGATCACCTGTCAAGGTTAAGTTGTTTGACAGGATTTTGTTCTCTAATCTAAAACATGAAATTGAAAAATGATCAAATCAGGTTTAGATAGTCTGATTTTTCATGTAATTGTGGCACGAAAGACAAGCTGCACACAAATATTATTTTGCAAAAAATGAAATATAGAAAAACAGGGCTAAGATGCACAATTTGTTTTTCATCCCCACTTCCCTCTTTGGTTCTGTTTTGAGCATGTAGAACCAATATCTTTTCCTAATCTACTCTCTTTGATAAGTCAAGCTTACACAATTTTGACCATCTTTTCCACTCACTAACTTATCAGCAAATAAATTTAAAACATGTTCAGCTATGATTAGGCTAGATAACTGAACAAGACATTTGAGCACTAGTAGCGGCATTTAGACTTGCGCGCTTTCTGAATGACTATTTTTTGAACATGGGGCCTTCCTTCTATTTTTGAAACTGCACTCTTTTTCTATTTTTCTATTGTTTTTGAATTTTCTGTTTTTATCTATTTTTCAAACCATGGTATATACAATGATTGAAATGTCTTGAACTCATAAATCTTGGAAATGGCGAAACTTAAGCATCTTATCCTCATAAGGATCTCCTACCACTCTTGGTCCATCCAGCTTTTGAAAAGAAAAATTGGGAAAGTTTTCTCTTGTAAGCATGACATAAGGATTCATGCATGAATCTCTGAACAAACCTGTATCTTCCCGCTATGCCTATTTATACCTCTGATTTCCGCTCCTTCTTTTACTGTACATCTTCCTTAAGTGATGCATATATTCTTTGTCATTTTTGAAATAAATAATGACATCATCGAGGTATGTCAACATGCAGAAATTTAGGACTGGAAGCATGGATTTTAGAAGCATATTTTTGATATTTGGTGGTTTTTTAGTTCTGAATTTGACACTGGGACTACTTCCAGCATACTGGAAAAAATCCTTGAGCTGTCTACTCTGTAATGGAATCAATTTTCTATACCCTGAAACATCATCTTGCAAAGACATATGATTAAAAACACTTATCATCGGTGTATCATGGTCTTGGGTAGGAAGGATAAAATTTCTGTCACCAGGATGTGTATTAGTGTTTCTAAAATCAAAACAGATCCTATGACCAACTATTTTATCTTTGAATATTACTAATTGGTTCAGATTCTTGTATTTTCTTTTGTCAAAGTTGTTTCTTGGAGTGATGGTAGTGGCAAATGTTTCTCACTATTTTCTCTGTATGAAGTAGTATTCTGCATGAGATTGCCAATTCTAGAAGCTCTAAGTCTTTGGTGGAATGAAAGGATATTGGCCAGTTCAAGTAACTCAGGTATACTTGGACTGTAGTTATCATCTTTGCTCATAATAAGTTTATTAGGCATTTTTTCTGGATTTTGAGCTGTTATGGCTACAGTCAAGGTTTCATTTGCAGTGGAAGATTTATGTGATGGTAAATCCTTGAGGTATGGTAAACACATTAAGCTTCCCTGCTCCTGAGTTCCAAAGAGGTTTGTGATATGTAAGTCTTCTAATGCCTCTATTCTGAAAAAGTTTCCTGATGTTACTGCTGATGTTTGCCTAAGGTTTAAGTGATTTGCTTGATAGTACATAATGGTTTGTGCTTCTTTCTCTATCTCTATTTCAAAAGGAACACACTTACTTTCCTCAAAACATAGTTGTTCATGATCATGGTAGTTTTGAGTGTCTAGTTCATCATAGAGAACTAGGTGTAGCTGATGTGGTGGGTCTAAGTTTGTTTCAAATTCTTTTGACGGTTCTTCAATGTCCTCATCAGTGTGTAGAATAAAAGAGTTCAGGTCGAAATGCAAGGAATACATTGGGGTGTTATCTGGCCTCTCTTGGCTACTGATCATGTATTTCATGTGTGACTCTCGATAAAGTATTCTTGTTTGGTCAAACACATGAATAGTGGCGTAGGACATATCCAGTTGAATATTTCCTTGGAGCTTGGCTCCCCAAGATCTAGATAGAAGGATTCCGTACTTGGGAGGGATGTCTGCTACCACTATGTCCATGATTAGATGTTTTACAGGTACTTGGGCAAAACTGAAACAAAGGTCTTTGATCAAACATATGCATTTGACTCTACTTGAATCGAATGAATATAAGTCTTTGTATGGTCTTGTGATTTCTAGGCCTAATATTTCCATTACAACCTTCAACATGAGATTATGCGAGGCTCTGAATTATAGCATGGCATTGTGAAGGATTTGGTCATGGATATTCAGACTGATGTAAAAGGGAAGAGTGGTTCCTTCTTGGAATTTTCCTTCTATTTTTGGAACAAACAACACTTTAGGAGTGTCATCAGCTAGATTAAGGGTGTTCACATCATTTCCTATATTTAGGACCTTTAACACTTGGGATTTATAAGAGCCTTGGACGATAAGTTCAGTGAGAGGCATGGTGATCTTTGTTTTGGCAATTTCTCCCTCAAAACTGAAGGGTACTTATATTTTAGACAGGTTCGCTTCAGCTTTTTCAGCCATGACTTTCTCTATGTTCTGAGTTTTTTGGCTTTGTTTTGGGATCTTGTTTGACACAGCCACCTCGGGAATCTTTGTGGAAGTACTAGGAGCATCTGAGCCAAGACATGTTTGGGTAGCTTTATCTTTGTTTTGGTCAATTTTCTTGACCACGATTTTGTTGATGTCCATTGCTTTTATGAGGATGGTATCAAGGGTTTTAGCAGTGTCTAAGCTGTCTTTCTTGGAGTTGTCTTGGTTTTTTCTGCTTCTAAGGTCATACTGCTTGTGAGCTTCTATTATGGCATTTTGAAAATCTATGGCAGGATCCTTGGGATCTTCATAGTTCGCTTCATCCTATTTCGGAGAGAAGAATGCTTATTCTTCTTCTGTGAGGTACACCTCACTCTCATTATCAGACCCTATGAGGTTCAAATGATTTTCATCAATGGGTTCTGTATCCCTATCATCTTCTTCCACATAATTTTCATTAAATGGTGGCCTAATTTGTTGGTCATTTTCCCTTGGTTTTTTTTGAGGCTGTTCCCTCCTAAAATTTTGGTTTTGGTTTCTGTTTGGAGGGTTTGGCTGGTTGTCCCTAAGAGGGGTCTCCTCACTTATCTTTCCCACATTTTGGCCATGGACCTAACTAAGTCATATATTCTAGGATCTAAGGAAGGAGCTGAAGTGGAGACCTCATCCCAGTAGGTTACTTTCCTTTCTGATCTAGTCCTAGCTCTTTTTTCTGCTAAGTTGGCTTCTGCCCTTATGGCTAATTTTTGCATTTCCTCTAAGGTAAGGGGGTCCTTGTCTCTTAGCTGATAATTCATGTCTGGGTCAAAACCTTCGGGGAACTTTGCCAAGGCTGAACCAATTGGGGGTTTGAAATGAGGTGGGAGGGCATTATACACACTGTTGAACCTAGTGCAGTATCCCTGGACACTTTCCCCATTTTCTCGTTTTAGATTGTTATACTCTAATAGGATTTGAATGGGGTTCTTTCAGATTTCCCACTTGTTTATGAAGGTTTGGTAGAGTTCTGGAAGATTGTGGATGCTGTTTGGATTTAAGCTCTTGAACCATTTTTTGGGTTCTCCGCCCAGGCTTTGGGCGAACATCCTCATTCTGATGGTCTCGTCTTCTATTTCCATGTATTCAAAGGCATCGCTAATCCTATCTACATGCTGTTGAGCTGTGGTAGTCTCATCTCCGGTAAAGTGTGGGATTTTGGCTTGATAGTCATTTTGTAATGGAGCCAAAGGCTATGGCAACACCAAAGGTGCGTACTAGGCTACCATGACGGGAGCTAATGGATGATGTACAAAATGAGGGCTTGCGGGATGAGCTGAGGTGGTTTGAACAATAGTGGTTTGGATAGGTGTGGCGGATGTACTTGGACTAGTGATCTAATTTTGAGCAGATCTGGGATGGTAGGAGCCAAAGTGATGGAGAAGTTGAAAGTCGGGAGGTGTGGTAGGTGAGGCTTCTCTACTAGGACTCTGTGGCAGATCTAGGGGCTCAAGATCGTTAAAGTCTATCTTACTTTGTGACTTGCTTCTAAAAAGGGTTTTTGCTGATTTTAAGTCAAAGGGGGAATCCTGCAAGGCAGTGAGATGTTCGAGTACTAATCTTGCTTTACGGATGGACTTATCGGTAGCTAAATTGCGAGTTTCGGAAGCTTGCCACAGAATCTTCTCTGGGTCATTTACTATGATAGGGGGATTTGGGTCTGGATGAGATCTGGTGTTGATTCTTCATGAAGCCAGATTTCGGGTCTAGAGTTTAGAGAGGATGGTATTTGTGCCTGTTTTGGATGGATGGCCTCTCTAGGGTTTTACTAATGTGAAGGATGGTAAAAAAAAAAGGATGGACTAGTGGAGTCACCAGGTGGATTTTTATGAGAACTATGGTCCACCACCAACACTATCAAAGATGCTTTGGGAAAAATTTTATAGCAAACTTTGAGATGGAAACTTGCAAAAAAAAAAAGATTCACTTGGTTTCAACAGTTTGCTAGGCTATATGGACAAGCTAATGCTTCTCTTGGCAAGAAGGCCTCTTCTTATCTCCTATGTTTAGGTGAGGTTTTCTGAATCGCTAAGTTATACTTAGTTTGTCACTGATTACAGAGTTTTCGCCCTAATTTTAAGTTTTTGGAAGGATGAGTTAGCAGAAAGGTATGGTTTATGAATTTTTTGGTCTTTTATGGAGTTTTTAGGCCTACTGGAGGCTAGTGGAGTCGCCAGGTGGAACTTGGTTGTTTTTGTAAAGACGTAGCTATGGTCCACCACCAGTAACTAGGGAAAATCCAATCTGGGAATGTTTTGGGGTTTTTCTTAGTTTTATGTGCAACTTATGGTTTATTAAAGTATTCTAAACATGTTTCATCACTTTTCTAGGGTGGTGAAAACAAAAAAAGTTTACTTTAAATGATTCTATGGACTTCTTGCCTGTTTAGCTGTTTAAAGACTAATGAATCTACAAGAGTTTGCTAGACTATTATGTACTCAGTTATTCCCACCGAGATTTCCATTATGTTAGTGTGGCGTTGAGGTGGCTCAATCGGATAGTAGCCTAGAGTTTAGTAAAGTAGTAAGGCCTACTGGAGGCTAGTGGAGTCGCCAGGTGGATTTTTAGTTGTTTTGAGGTATATGTGTATGGTCCACCACCAATACTGACAAAAACCAATCTAAGGGAGTTTTTGGGGTTTTTCTGAGTTCTTTATGTAGTCCTAAGGTTTGTAAGAGTGTCCTACAGCTGAGTCATCATTTTTCTAGGATGGTGAGACAACCAGATTCTACTCTTCTAAGTTTGACTGAGATTTTGAGAGTTCCTAAGGGATACCTAGGATGTTTTGACTCAAAGTCCCACCGTGATCGCCATTATGTTAGTGAGCGGTGGGATAAGTCAATCAGATAGTATTCTTAAGGCCTCTAAAGATTAGGGAAACTAAGTTTGTTTATTACTCAGAGTCCCACCGTGATCGCCATTATGTTAGGGTCCCGTGATTTAGCTGATTGGCAAGCCAAATGACAGTGTAACATCAAACCAGTCTTTGGAGCCCAAGGACCTAGCCTTCCTGGACTCAGAGAGGGCTCTCTCTATTTGTGTAAGGGATATCTGTGTGTTTGCTTATTGTGTTCTGACTTTAGGCTAGTTATGAATTAGGTTTTTGGTTTTGGTTTTTAGGTTGTGAGGGATGAACTAATCAAAGATATAAGATAGGTAAAAATATGTCAGATCAACTGGGCTATGGAGTCGAAGAGGTCAAGAAAAGCTTTCAGATGGTGATACAAGGTTGTTGAAGGGTCGATTTGATTCAAGGTAAAATGGATCTTTGGGAAAAATGGAGTAAGATGGACATCAAGTTTGTGAATAACAAAGGATTTCAAGCACAAATAGTTTAATAGCTGACATAAACATGGTAGGGAAAACCATTAATCATGAGAAATGTAACTTTAAGCTAATCAATGCATAGAAATAAACATTCAAGCCATGCATAGAGATATATAACTCTCTAACTTTGGGAAATGGCTATCAGAATTTGGGGAAATACACTTAAGACAGACAAAAAACTCAAATCACTATGCCGGAATGCCTAAACACAATACTTCAAGTTATTGGGCACTTTGAAAACAAGATTGCATAGTCTTAGGCAAAGGGCAAGATCAGAACAAGACCTCCTTGGTTCAACAAATGACAATCTAATCAGTCAAAGAGAAATTTCATAGATGGAGCTATGGCTAGCCATGAGTAAGCAGGGCATACCGTAAATCATACTTAGCATGCATAAAACCATGAATGAAACAAGAAAACAATATTCTTAAGTTATTAAAGAGCAATCAAGAATTCTTTAATGTGACTAAGAATGAAGAAAACATGGAAGCTATGAAGAAACAGGAAATTTGAGATGCCTCCAAGGGCATGTCTCAAATTTGTTCTCTACTGTCCTATAGCAAACAAGAACATGGATTTATGAATGCAAACTAGGAAAAAAAATAGAGAGAGAGACACTATACCATTCTACCAAGTCATGGAATCCAAAAACAATCCTCTTTCATCATCCAAGAACATCCAAGAGACTATCCAAAAGCATGAGAAAAGTATTTCTTCCAAAGATTATATGACCATATATTACTTCTATTCATCAAGTTCAGCCTTGTTTACAATGAAATCGTTTGGAATATATAGGCCAAAGTGAGTAAAACCTCTTAGTTCAACTTGCAATCTCATTGGCCTATCCAAAATATCTTATTTTGTCCTTGGGGCTTTGCAAATCCCAAGGCACAAAATATCTCATAAAATATCTAAAAAATGCTAAAATAGGGAAATAAATTGACTTTTCATAACTTCTCATGTGAAAAAATAGCTAAATGCACATGAGGAAAAAACAGTTTTGAAAGGTTCATTTTTTACAAAAATACTCAAAAAATACATCAGCAAAAGGTCCCCTAACTTGCCGGAAACTTTTGGAAGCCTTCCCGATGTCGAAATGAGGCTCATGATAGCTAGTTGGAAAGCTCTGAGTGTATAATTTCTGAAAATGTGCAGTTTTCTCCCAACTAACCACTGGAAGTCCTCCAAAAACAGGCCTATGTGTAAAAACTCAAAAAAATAAGCCTTGGTGATAAACTGGGCAGAGTGTAGAAAAAGCGAGCATTTTTCGCCATTTGGGGGGAGAAAAAGATCTTCAATTGTTCTAAAAATCGCTGAGTATGTGCTCCTGAAATTATGGCATCCAATGAAACCATTTTCATCCTTTGATGATGCCCCAAACTAAAATGGAAATGCCCATGGTTTTTGGCCAAAAACTCAAAAATGACAAAAAACCAAAATATGTCGAAATTTGACCAAAATTGGTGAGCATGACCCTCAAGGGTTTTTAGAAACATGTTGTGAAGCAGAGGCCAAAATTTGGATTCTTGAGGTGTCTTTCCTCAATTTTTGTGTCGGGCACTTCCCTTTAGCCTCCTTGAGTTTTTCTTGAGCAGCCTTCAACTTCCGTCGAGCAAACTGATTTAGCTTTTTATAATGCCCGATCATCCTCTGTTGGAGGTCCAAGTCCATGTTTTCCCTCTCCAATTTCTTCTCCAAGTGATCATTAACTCTCTCAGGCCATGCTTTATGATTGTTCTCTATCTCTTGTTCGAACAATGCAGTGAGAGGGGTAGAATGGAGAAGGGCATCTTCTTCTTCTTTTTGTTTCTCAAGAGCCTTTTTTAGCCCCATGGTTCTTGGCCTCTTTCGCCTAGGATGTTCTTCACCTTCACTTTCCTCGAACTCACCCATGAGTTCTTCCAACCTTACTTGTGCTTTGGAGGCCTCCTTCTTGTATTTTATCGCCCGTGTCTCATAAATGTCCATATGGACACTCATTTGCTTGTTTTGGACTTGCAAAAAGTGATTGAAATTTCTAGCTCTATGAAGATCAGCCCTCAAGGCATCAATTTGGCTTTCTCTATGGATCAAGAGATTTTCTAGGATCTGGGCTTCATTATCACTATCATCACTTTGGATTTGGATGACGTCGAATTCCCTTTCCTGTTCATGACTGCTTTCCTCCTTGCCCTTCCCTTTGCTTTGGGTGGCTCTTCTAGTCCTCTTCCTCTTAGGAAATTCGACCATGGGTTTCTTGGGCAATTTTACTTTGCTTCGGAGTGCCCTAGTCACATTTGGAGTTACAACTCTAGGCACCCTTTTCTTCGTTGTCTGGTGTTTGGCGACTTTCGGAGAAGAGAGCATGGCCCCTTGCCTAGGAGAGGCAATTACCACATGCTCCATGGGCCCTTTACCCTTGTCACTTTTCCCCTCTTCTTTTTGAGTTTGTTGTTCCTCTTGAGGAGGCTACTGTTATTCACCCTGAGGCTACCTCTACTCATACTATTGTAGCTACTATGTATCATATTTTGGTTGCCCCTGTTTTTCACTTTCATACTGCTCTTGTTCAGCACTTTCATGCTGCCCTTGTTCAGTCTCTTTTGGCTACCCATTTTCATCACTTTCATGCCCTTGCTGTTCTGTCTCACCCTCATCATAAGTTTGCTATGTATCATCAAAAGTCTGCTCACCCTCACTGTGTTGCTTTTCTTCATGCTGCTTCCCTTCATCATCTTTTTCATCATCATGGTCATGCTCTTCTCCCTCTTTAGGCTCTTTTGCTTGCTCTGTGGTAAAATTGAGCTTCTTTGGAATAGGTCTACTAGAGGAAGGCAACGGATGGTGAGTAGGAGGTGTAGGGGATGTATGAACTAGAGGGAGAGTGGAGAAATCTGAATGGGTGATGAAAGTATCCCAAGAGACCTCCCTATTTTCAAGATGATGAAGAATGATGATTTTGATTAGAGAGTGATGGAAGATTCCGGTTGTTTGCTGTGAAGGAGGCTTCTTCAGAAAAGTGGAGGCCATTTTCTCAATTCTCTTGTGTAAGAAGAAAGGAATATTTAGCAATTTGGCCTTAGTGAAATGCATGAGAAGTCGAATGTGATATGCATAAACTCGGGAAAATCTTCCCTCACAAGTGAAGTATTTCATGATGATCTTCATGAGGGGGGCATAGCTAGCCAAAAGATATGAGAAAGGGAAAATAGAAGGACATGAATCCCTGTGCTCAGGCTTTATAAAGGGCTTGTATTCTTCTGAGTCCAGGTGGCTTTGTTTAAACCATTTCTCCTTGACATAAGGGATTTTAGTGGCCTTGGAGATGGACCTTGGAGAGAATTTGAAGTTTAGGCCTGCTAACTAGAAATGCTTGTCTTGAAACCTTAAAGCACAAAGATGTGTCAAAGGAGAAAAACTCTTCACCTCTTGCACTCTTTGACAAAAATCTAAACACTCAACCTCATGGAAATTGAACAAGACTGATGGGTGTGCATTCACTTCTTCAGTGGAAGTAGGCTCAAATCTCTTATGCAAGCCACTCCTACTGTCCTACCTGGGAGGCATCTTGCTCTGGATGCTCTCTATAAAACCAAACTGCCTCAAATGGTTTTTTGAAATGTTTTCTCAAACACAACTCTGTCTTCTTTGTCAATCACTATTTGATCAAGGCAAATTTGCCTCAAATGCTGTGTGAAATGTTTCTTTGATATCAGGTCTTTGCTCCTTCCAAATCACTGCTTTTCCCCTTTTGTATGCCAATCAACAAGTAAGTTATAATAACAAGCGCACAATCAAATAAAATGTACACACAGTCAAATGATCACTGTGTTTGGGTAAGGTCACAAAGCTCTTTTTTTTTTGATAAAAACAAGACAACCTTGCATTTAGACAAAGGAAAAAAACTCCTCCCAATCAAAAACACCTTCCTTGTCTTCACTATTTCTCACACACAGGTGAACAAAAATACCTCCAAACTGATTTAACAACTTCACTCACTAAATTCTACTTCATGGAACAAAGGAGGAAACACTGGTTTTTTATTTTTACCACACAGAGAGGACTTTTGAAATGACAAATCACTTATACAATGATCACTGTTGTTGAAATTAGGCCCACTGTTTCACTTTTCAAAGAATGTGTTTCTCCCTTTAAACACTGCCTCCACCTTATAACACTGTTTTCAGGGCAGTTTATTAGGTCTTTTGACATCAATAAAAACCCACCACTTTCACTAAGTCAATGTTGGGAAATTATAGCCATAGCAAACCCGGATCTTTATACAAAAATTCAACCCTCCTTACCATAGTTTTCATCAATACATATAGGTGACAGAGTTTATGGTTTATCACTGTTTTTTAAGGTAGCTTTAGGTTCTTTGAAACAAAAATGACCACTTCACTCTCAACCAACTATAACAATATTCTTCAAACCTTTTACCCCAACATACCTTGATTTACACCAAGAGTTTCATTTTTTTCACCATCATTTAGTCTTTGAAAAATGCAGCATTAATCACCTTTTTAGAAATTTGAATATACGAAGGAGGTACATAAAATACCTCAAAGATCGATGGCAGCCGTTGTTTGAAGAGTTTGAGCAGCCTTCAAGACTTGTTGAAGGCATTTGGACTATTAACATATGTGCGGCACGTTGAAAAGGGAAGGTGTCGTACAATAGAAATGGTGTCGGGTCGGCCTTCAGGCAGTTGTGACCGCACCTATAGGTGCGCCACGCAAAAATATAACTCCTTTGTAAAATTTCTCCTAAACGCGCCGCGCGTTTCTCCAGGCGCGCCGCGCAGCCTAAAAATCCTGAAAACTCCGTGATTTAGCTTGAAATGCCTCTTATGTCCAATGAGCAGCTAGGAGGAGGTGTGGTTTGCGCTTTGGAATTGCAAAATAGATCTTGGCAATGGTCCTTAACTCCTTTTGAAAGCGAAAAATTCATAGTCCTTTTCACACTTTCTTGGTGAGGTTTTTTTTTAAAAGATGTTTGAAAAGGCCTTTGTTTTAAACAAAACTTGAATCCTTGTCCCGTTTAAAACATAACCAAAACTCTTTTTTTTCAAATAAAGGACATAGTGGTAAGAACCACTTCCTTTGTAGGCCTAACCCTTTTTTGAAGTGAAGCAATCTTTTCAAGAATTAAAAACTTTCACTGTTCCTTACTAAGGAATGAAACATTGTTTCCCTTTTGATATCCGTGTTGTGGAATGAAATTCTGATTTGAGCCATGTGAATGACTATAGATGTGCCTTTTGGATGATACTTCCTTTTTCACTAGGGAAAAACTTAACTGCAAATTCTATTCCTTACCACCTCTTGTATTTGTGTGGTTCATTTGCTGTCACTTTGACAAGTTTGAAAAAAGGCCTTTATGAATAGAAAGAGAAACACCTTTTGAATATAAACATCACTTAGTGTTTTTCTCATTTAAAAAAGGATACCTGTGGAAAGACACATTGTGTTATGTGAGGTTTTCTTTGACACTTTGAAGGAGGTAGCTTCACCCTTTTGAAACCTAAACTGACACTGTCTGCTCCTGATGCTTTGTAGGTGGTCATGCCCATTGTGAAACTGATTTAGTTGGCAGGTGCTGTTTGAGCTTCTCTTTTGACTGTGGGTAAAAAAATTATTTGAAACTATAAGTGAAAATCCTGTTTACAAAAGGCTCCATCACCAAAGCCACTAACTATCCTTAGATTGACAAAATGATCCAGTTTTCAGCTTTAAGGAGATAAAATAGGGGATGATGTACTAGATTTGAAAAGTAAACAAGGGAAGGTTGCCCCTTTGTTCTTCTGTGAAGGAGGTCTGCAAGAAACATGGGTTTTAATTCATTTCACCCCTTTTTGAGAGCAGTCCCTTTGGAATCTTTTCCATATTCCATAACCGCTTTTCATCCTCTAACAATGGTGAGCCCCTTTACTTTTCTTATGAAGGAGGCCTTCTTTGAAAAATGCCTAGTTTCCTTTCCACCTATGTTTCAACCCAATGAAGAATGTTTGATGATCATAATGATAGTGGTTTCCTTTATACTTGGTGGCAGAAGTCAATTTGAGACCAAGATTGTTTGACTCCTTTGGCCATCTGCTTAACAATATTTCTTTACTGATAATCAACCCGTCAGCTTCACATAGTAATTGAATAACAATGAAACTCATGTAACAATTTTTAAAAACACCACTGCTTTTCCTCTGCCTTTAACATCATTTTTATGCAAAGACCCTCAGTTGCTGTCTCACTGTACTCAAAAATTGTCTCACAGTCAGTGCAATTCTTAAAATCAAACTTTATCCTTGGCCCTCTACTTATAGATGAAGGAGGCGCTCTCAGTCCTCAATCCTCTACTTATAAATGAAGGAGGTTTTTCTATCCTCAAACCCTCTTCTTATAGATGAAGGAGGTTTTTTCTCAGTGATTCCATTTCATCAGCTTTTAACAATGTTATTTTTCCTTTCACTGCTTTTCATGCTCGAGCAAATGAAGAATGAAAAATTGATAATAGTTAAGATGGGCACTTCTCTGAGACATTTAATTCTTCTTTTCAAATATCTTTGTGCCTCTTTATAAATCACAATCAGTTTGGTTAGTATTTGCAAAGCACTTATTTTCATTCATAATTTACTAACCTTTGACTGTGATTGCAGGAGCTTAATGAAAAAACTCTCTGCCTTGTAGTTGCATCCCAGGCTCAAAATCACATGAGAAGCAACTATCTTCTCATGTGGAAACAAATACTGTCTTCTAGAATGCTAGTATACTTCTTCTCTTGAAGGATCCATTAAAACACTGTAAGACCACCTAATATCAGTTTGACCTATGGCACATGTATTGCTGAGACTTCAGGGTTTATTAGTGGCGCGACTTAAGGTTGTAACCAAATTTATTTGCAGAATGGGAAGGTCTGTTATGATTGGTCTGTAGAAGATAGAGGTTCTTTAGCTTTAGGATATTTTTCCAAGGGAGAAATGCCTAAAGCGCCACTACCTAACTCAGGGGAGACTTCTTTGGACAGATTTGGATTGTTTTCTCTAGAGCTAATGGACAGGCTAGTAGGGTTGAGGCTAGATAGGGATTGATAATAAGGTTTCATCTCATCATGGGTGGATTGAAAAGGTAGGAGGGAAAAAATTTTTATGGGTGTTTTGAAGCTGGAAAATTTGAAAATTTTTTAGATCAGCTGCTAGAAAACTTGGCTGTTACAACTAGTCATCACCAATAAGTGAAAAATACTGATGACTAACACATCACACCTCCCCTCCCATCCTCCGATCGCCCGAACATCCCTTCTCATGCATCTACACAAACGCATATCCACCGTTGATTCATCTCATCCAACGGTCCTTGTTAAAACCCACACCTCTAACCCCGCCCGATGAGATTTCGCCCTGCGACAAAATAGGTGATGTTACCTGCTGGCCCCACCTTCCACCATGAAACTATTCTCCAATCCCCTCTCGACACCTAGCTTCTATTACATCCTCGCTTGAGCACCTTCCATCTGTCGCGCTCCCCTGTGGCCGTTGAATCTACACCCCCGGATCCAACGGCCTACATTCGATTTCATGTATAATTTGCTGTCAGGGTTTAACAACCCGAATCTACGCGAAACAGGTAGTTTCGAGGTGGACAGGTGTCATACCCCATGTGGTATCGCATCCAAAATGTGCAAAACGACTTACAGCTTGGTTTCCGTGCCGAAAACCATCGGCGTTTTTCGCAAAAACACTATTATATTTACACGCCATAATTCGATTATTAACCCATTTTCTTCGTACTTCTGCCTCCTTCCACGCATTTTTCCTTCCGCTTCACTACTCCTTCTGCCTCCGCCTGATCTCTGATAGTAGTCAACCCCTCCCTCGCAAGTTTTATTAATTTTTTTGTTTGTTTTATGCAGGATTTGATGGCGATTCTAAAATGCAAAAACCCTTCCTACATTTCGCAAAGAGATATTGTCGAAGGTGACTACCATTGTGGCCCAAATAGAGGAAAAATCATGAAGAAAGGGACTAACGGGGTTAATTTCATGGTTTTACTGGTGCTTTATAAGCATTGAACATATAATCAAGCCCTCCCATAGTCGCATTCATTGACTGAGACCTCAAAATGATGATCCGAGGGCTTGAAACAAAGAAGGGGATCCAGGGTTTCAATATAAAGTTTGAAACTGATGTTTCATGGCCACTGATGTACCTTAGAACCTTCCAGCACCTCAAAAAGACTTCCTACATGCAGAAACAGAGAAAATCAGTGAATTTTGAAGACCAAAATGAAGACCGAAGGATTAAAGGCTTAAATTGGAAAATTAAGGATAAAACACAGTTAAAGATAGGGAATTAAAGGTTTAAAGAAATCAGATAAAGAGCAAGAGTCAGCAAAGGGGATTTATAAAGATTTAAGGAAAAATCAAAGCCTTAAAGAAGATTAAAAAGGCAGATCGAGGCTAAAAAAGGCCTTAAAAATAGTTTAATGATGAAATAAAGGAACATTAGGCTTAAAGATAGCCTCAGATACATCAAAAGGAGAAGTTATTCCCTTAATAAATCTAATTGCCACCTGTGGCTTGCTTTATGTCTCAAATTAAAAATAAACAATTATTACACAAAAAAAGATATTTTAAACTGTCAAAATAGTTAATATAAAGACATAAAAAGGCTGATTTATTACACATAGAAGTAGTTGAGAGACATTCCTACCTTGTGCCTTGCATGGTTTTTAAGGATAGGAGTGCATTTACTATGTCATTAATAACATTTTTAACCCTAGATGGTTCCACCTCCTCATTTGCAGCATAAATACTGCATTTGAACTCATTGTATGTTGGGCATTTGATAAATCTTTGAAGTAATACATATTTCTGCTGAAGTTGAAAGAAATTTGATGTTCTCAAACATGTGGATGTTTTGACCTATTTGTTGATGGAGAAAGCTTTGTCATTGGATCCTTGAGCTTGGATGTTGGTGAAGTATTCTAATCTTTTAATTTTTTTCCTATTTTCCATTATGTTTCATCATTTCTTACTACAGTAGAGTAAAAATTTTAAGCTTAGAAATGTCTCCTAGAAGCAGCTTAGACCTGTTTACTCTTCACTGTTTTATGTTTTCCTCTGCTGAGGCATTCTAGAGAATTATTAATTGCTCTCTCAAACCCTTATGCTTGTTTATTTCATAAATAGTTCAATATAGCTGGCCTCAAGAATGATTTATGGTTTTCCTTGCTTACTTGCTGCTACTTAAAAATTGTTTCTGAAGTCTTCCTTCAAAGTACCATTGTCCAAAGTTTTCCAAAGAGTTCTGTTTTGATCATAGCCTTTGTACTTGCTCAAATAACTATTTTGAAGGTCTTTATAGCTGTAATAAAAGATGTCTAGAAGTTCCCTCTTCTATGAATGCAGTTATTTTTGAATCTTGAATGTTTTCTTATCCTTGAAAGTGAAATATTTGATGAAATAAAGCATTCCTCGACTCCTAGATTTCATTTTGAAAGTTTGTCTTGAAATTGTTATTTGTTGAAGTGTGATTTGTAGAATTCATGGTTGGCCCTGTCTATGAAATACTTCTTCATGTTCGTATGATGTTTTAAGTCCCTTTGTTGAGAAGTACATATAATTAAGGATTCTTAACTGCCCTTAGTTCTGATTTTCATTCTAAACCCTTAATGTTCATTTCATTTCACCTGAAAGACTTTGTAGATCCAATAGCCAAGTTAGATTTTCCCTTTGATACCCCTGATTCATCTACAAACTTGTTACAAACTTCTACTTGACTCCATAGCCCAATGACTTAGAGATTTCCCTTTCCTATCTATGTTTCCTAGATCATCATGTCCCACCAAACAATCAAACAAACTTGCACTTAATAACTAGCCTAAAATCAACCTTTTACAAGCAAACAAGTCATATCTTTGCAAACAAATTGAGAGATCCCTCTCTGAGACTAGGAAGGCTAGGTCCTAGAGCTCTAAAGACTGGTTTATATGTTGCCTTGTCATTTAGTATGCCAATCTTCTAAATCACAGGATCCCAACATTCTGTCGAGCACAGTGGGACATTTTTGAGTAAAATTCCCTAAACAAGACACTCAGTATTCATTCAAGTGAACTATAGATTTCTTCAAGCACTACCAGCATAATGGTAATCATGATAGGATCTATCTAAATCAGTGGAAATCTAAGTAACCCTTAGGATTCTAAGAGACCCTTATCAAACCTTGAAGAAATCAGCTAGTAAGCCATAGAGTAGACTCTGTTTGTTTCACCACCTTAGCTAAGTGTTGAATCAGGTATAGGACACTCTCATAACTAGATAACCACCTAAAAACTCAGAAAAACCCAAAAAATTTCAGATTGGTTTTCAAATAAACCATTGGTGGTGGACCATAAAACATTTTACCTTCAGAAAAGCTAAAAATTTCCACTTGGCGACTCCACTAGCCCCAGTAGGCCTATTACCTCACTAGTACTCCATATTTCCTTAGGATTTTGTTAACCAGCCTTGAGGAGGTTTAGAAACCTAGTCCCCTATTATAGAAATCACTGTGAGAGGGAAAATATTGAAAAACAGTCCTAAAAACCTCAGCCTTTCTAAATTTTGGAAAACTGAAATCTGGCTTCACATAGGGTCCATACTAGATCCCATCCAGATCCTAATCCCCCTACCATAGTTGACAATCCAGAAAGGATTTTGTGGCAGACTTCTAGATCTGGAAAACCAACTACTGATAGGACCATCCCAAGAAGAAGATTTGTCCCTGAAAAACTTATAGTGTTAAAAGATCCTCACTTTGACTTACCTTACACAAATAACCTATTCAGAAATAAATCCCAAAGTGACCTAAATCAAGATGACCTTGAAACCACAGATTTGCAACAGAGCTTTAGCAGAGAAGCTTCACCTTCTACTCCACCTGATTCTTAGCTTCTTCATCATTTCAGCTCCTTCCATAACAAATCTACTCATCATCAGTTTGCTAGCCCAAGTGTTTCTTCTACTCCTATCCACGCATCCACTATTCAAAACACTCCATTTCAGCTCACTTTCCCTCTTGTAAATCCCCCATTATTTCCTATCATGGCAGCATGGTATGCTCCACTTGTGTTACCACAACCTCTGGTTCCCTTACCCAATTATTACCAATCCAAAATTCCCCATTTCACTGGAAATGAACATACTACTGCCCAACAGCATGTAGATAAAATTAATGATGCCTTTGATTACATGGAAATAGAAGAAGAGACCATTAAGATGAGAATTTTTGCTCAAAGTTTAGGAGGAGAAGCCAAGAAATGGTTTAAGGGATTAGCTCCTCACAATATTAATGATCTTCCTTCTTTATATCAAACATTCATAAAAAAATGGGAAATTAGGAAGAACCCTCTCCAAATCCTTTCAGAATATACCAATCTCAAAAGAAACAGTGGGGAAGGTGTCCAAGAGTATTGCACTAGATTCAATATTGTTTATAATGCACTTCCCCCAGACATGAAACCTCCATTAGGCTTAGCCTTGGCTAAATTTCCAGAGGGCTTTGATCCTGAAATGGCCTACCAGCTAAGAGAAAGAGACCCCTCAACTTTAGAAGATATGCAGAGGGGAGCCTTAAGTGTAGAAGCAAATATGATTGAGAAAAGAGCTACGTTGAGAGCAGAGAAAAGAGTTACATACAGGGATGATACAGTGGCATCAACCTCATCATCAGATACTAAAATTGATAACTTAGTGAAGGTAATGGAGAGGATGCTTGAAAAGATAAATATGAATGATAGAGTGCCTCCTAAAGAAAACCAAAACAGAAATAGAAACCACAATCTCAGAAGAGACCCTAATCAAGATAGGCAAAGACATAATGACCAACAGATTAGGCCTCCCTTTCAACAAAACTATATTGATCAAGAAGAAGAAAGGGAAGTTTAAAGGTTGGAAGAAAATCATGTGAATTTGATAGGATCTGACAGTGAGACAGATGTTTTTCTCACTGAATAAGAATAAGGATTCTTCTCTTCAGAAAAAATTGAAAACAATCATGAAGATTCTAAAGATTACAGATTGGGGTTTGAAAATACAATCATGGAGGTACACAAACAATATAATCTTAGAAGCAAAGAAAGCCTAGAAATTTCCAATGACAAAAACACTAGTACTGTTGTTAAGAAAATTTCAAAAAATTAGCCTAAAAAGACAGCCAGTAACACCAACATTGTGGCCAAGAAAACTGATATAAATAAAGACAAAAACAGTCAGCAAAGTGTTGAACAAAGCTTCCCTAGTACTTCTGCTAGTGGCCCTAACAAATCTATCCCAAATAGCAGTCCAAATAAAATTCAGCAAATCAGAATTGTTGAAAGAGTTGTAAATGACAAAACAAATGTAAATATGTCAAGAACAATAGTTCCTTTCAGCCTTGAAGGGGAAATTTCCAAGATTAAAATCACCATACCCTTAGTTGAGCTAGTAACTCGGGATGTATATAAAAACCAAGTTTTGAAAGCTTTGAATATAGGTAGTGACACTGATACTTTAAAATTGACAGATGATAAACCAGAGTTATTGTTTGGTCCTGAAGTTGAAGGAAATTACCAAGAAGGGTTTGTCCCTCCCTTCTATGTCTGCCTAAATATACATGGCAAAATCTTGCATAATGCCATGCTAGACTCAGGTGCTTCACACAATCTTATGCCCAAAGTAGTAATGGAAAGCCTAGGCTTAGAAATTACTAAACCATACAAAGATCTATACTCCTTTGATTCAAGCAGGGTCAAATGCTTAGGCCTAATCAAAGATTTTGTGTCAACTTGGCACAAATTCCTGCTAAGAGTCTAGTAATGGACATAGTAGTAGCTGACATTCCCTCTAAGTATGGCATGCTTCTATCTAGATCATAGGGAGCCAAACTATAGGTGAGCCTTCAAATGGACATGTCTTATGCCACCATCTCAGTATTTAACCAAACTATAAGACTGTACAGGGAATCCCACATGAAATACATGGTGAGCAACATAGATAGACCAAACAATTCTTCTATCTACTCCATCCATTCAAATTTGGATTCCTTTATCTTATATAATGAAGATGAAATCAGCCAACAAGAAAAGGAAAACAAAGGAGAATTTAGTCTACCAAAACAGTCAAATTTGCCATCAACTCAAGAAAAGAATAGTTCATGATTTAGCAACCTTGAACAGCAGAAAGAAAAAGAAAATGAGATTGAAATACCTTGGAAAATAAAATTTGATGGCTCTTGTAGAAAATTAAGTTCAGGGCCCAGTGTATGGATACAGAACACAAACAAATGATTTGCCTATAAACTGGATTTTCCATGCACAAATAACATTGCTGAGTATGAAGCCCTCCTTATTGGCCTACACTTACTCAAATATTTAGGAGCCAAAAGAATATCAGTCCAAGGGGATTCTGAGCTAATTATCAAACAGATTAAAGGGGTGTATTCAACCAAAAACCCAAAACTCAGAGAATATAGAAATGATGCCCTTGATCTCCTGAAAACCTTTGAAAAATATGAACTCATTTTCATCCCAAGAGCTCAAAATCATCTAGAAAATGAACTTGCCTTTGTTGCTAGTAATTGCCAAATACCACAGATAAATGAACAATTTTATATAAAGGTAAAAAACAAACCTGCAATACCTGAAAATGAAGATTATTGGCAAGTGTTTGAAGGAGACAAACACATAGATGATTTTCTGCAATCAAAGAATGACTTTGCCATACCAACACCTACTTCAAGCCATGAGGAAAATTATTGTAATGAAGAACAAAACCCTGAAACAGAGCTGTCTTTTTCTGCTGATATAAACCATTTTGAACATCCTTTTAGAGCATAAATAGTTGACAATATAGACTAGAAAGACTTGGAAGTTTTACAATGTAAAAATGATACAATTCCAAGAGGTTTTACACCATTAGAACATCTTTTTGATTTCAATGATGTAGCCAAAGAACCAAGGATGGAGCCTATAGAAACAGACATAGAAGAACATAACATAGGCAACCTAGCAAAACCCAAGATGATAAAATTATCCAGCACTCTCCCAGCTCATATCAAATAGCAATACATAGAACTTTTCAAATAATTTAAAGATGTGTTTGCATGGGGATACAAAGATCTAAAATCATATGATACCAGCACCATTCAACACAAAATTCCCCTTAAGGAAAATCAGAAACCTTTCAAACAAAAACTCAAAAGGATAAACCCTGTTTTATTTCCTTTGGTTGAGCAAGAGATTAAGAAAATGTATGATGTTGGGATCATAGTTCCTATTAGGTATTTAGAATGGGTTTCCAACTTAGTATCTGTTAGGAAAAAGACTGGGGAAATTAGACTCTGCATTGATTTCAGAAATATAAATAGAGCCTCCCTTAAAGATAACTATCCCTTGCCAAAAATGGATCATATACTTCAAAGGGTGGTTGGGTATAAAAGAATTTCACTGTTGGATGGGTTCTTAGGTTACAATCAAGTGTTAGTACTCCCAAGTGATCAACATAAAACTACTTTTACTACACCTTGGGGTACATTCATGTATGTCAAAATTCCATTTGGTTTAATGAATGCGGGGGCCACCTTCCAAAGGGCCATGGACATAGCCTTTTCAGAATACATAGGCTATTTTATAATCATTTACCTTGATGACATTACTGTTTTCTCTGAAACTGATGAAGAACACTTGATTCATTTAAGAAAAGTTTTTGAGAAATGTAGGAAATATGGCTTATCTTTGAATCCCAAAAAGAAACTCTTTGGTCTCCAAGAAGGAAAGATTCTTGGCCACATAATTTCTGAAGAGGGAATCAAAGTATACCCTAAAAGGATTGATGGAATATTGAAAGTCAGCCATCCTAGAAACCTCAAATAATTATAATCTTTCATTGGGAAAATAATTTTTTTAAGGAGATTCATCCCCAGCCTTGTTGAGGTACTAAGAAATATCACAAACATGCTTAAGAAAGAGATAGGTGTTAAATGGACAATACAAGCTAAGAAATAATTTGAACTAGTAAAACAAGCTCTTACTCAAACACCTGTTCTCATAAGTCCTGATTTCACTAAAGATTTTTATATCTTTTCTTTTACATATGAACATACAATAGCTGCAGTGTTACTACAAAAGAATGACATGGGGCATGAACAACCAATATTATTTTTTAGTAGGGCCTTAATAGATGCTCCACTCAAGTATAACATCATGGAGAAACAAGCCTTAGCCTTGGTAAAAGCATGGAAAGACTTTAGAGTCTACATTTTTCATTCTCACATCATTACTTTTGTCCCACATACTGTTGTCAAGGATATTCTAAGTCAAGACCCTGATGGTAAAAGGGGAAAGTGGATTGCTATTATTCTAGAATATGACTTATAAATTAGGCCTACCCAACTAATCAAAGAGCAGGGATTAGCAAAACTCATGGCTGAGTCAAACTTCCAAGAACTAGATATGATTATGGTTGATGTCTTAGAAGAAACAAAAGAATTCACAGCTCCATTTATTAAAGAAAATTTTGTCAATTCACCTTGGTATGCTGATATCATATATGTGCTACTTTATCTAAATACCCCTCCCTCTCTGTCTAAAACTAAAGCTAGATTTTTGAAGCAGAAGGCTTTAAATTATTGCATACTAGATGGGGTTTTATATTGGAAGAATGTTGTTGGAATATTGCTTAAATGTTTGCTTGAGGTTGATGCAGGAAAAATCATGCATGAGCTGCATGAGGGAGAATGTGGAGGGCATCTCTACTGGAAGACTACAACAAATAAAATCCTCATATCTGGTTACTATTGGCCCACCCTTTTCCCTGATACTCAGAAACTTGTCATGTCTTGCCATAAGTGTCAAATTTTTAATGGCAAGAGAAAACTCCTACCTTTACCCTTACATCCCATCAGTGTTGAGGCTCCTTTCCAACAATGGGGCTTGGACTTCATTGGGGAAATTCACCCATCTTCATTAGCCCAACATAAGTGGATCCTCACTGCCACTAATTATTTTACCAAGTAGATAGAAGCCATACCTTCTAGGAATGCTATTGACTCTGTCATTATCAAGTTCCTTGAAACCAACATACTATCCAGATTTGGTTGTCCTAGAAAAATCATCATATACAATGCTACTGCCTTCAAATCTAAAAGAATGATTGACTTCTGCCATAATTATCATATTACCTTGGGTCATTCCACTGCCTACTATCCTCAAGGAAATAGATTAGCTAAATCCTCCAACAAAATCCTTGTCAATATTATCAAAAAACTGTTGGAGTAGAATCAGAAATCATGGCATAGTAAGCTTATTCATGCTTTATGGGCTGATAGATTAACTACCAAAAAGTCAATAAATATGTCCCCCTATCAGCTGGTTTATGGCATGGATGCAGTCTTACCAACCTCTTTAGGAGTTCCAGTCATGAAACTCCTTCAAGAAGTACAAACTGAAGAAAATGATATGCAGAGAAGGATCAATCAGACCATCCATTTACAGCAGTCCAAAGAGGAAGTATATAAAAAAACACAAATAGTTCAAGAAAGCACCAATAATTTATTTGACAAAAGGACTAAAGAAAATTATTTCCAAGTTGGAAATGTAGTTCTAAAGTGGGATTTTAGAAGGGAAGAAAAAGGAAAACATGGAAAATTTGAAAATATGTGGAAAGGTCCCTACATTATTCATTCCATCAGGGGTCACAATGCATTCCTTTTGAAAGAGCTGAATGGAGAAGATATATTTGGAGGTCCTGTCAATGGCAGGATTCTCAAGCACTATTTCTACCAAGAGTCCTAAATTTCAAAGCTTTTATTTTTCACTGTATATAACATTGCTTCTCAATTTGAAAAAATAAAAAACACAAAAACTATAGAAAAAGAAAAGAGAGTAGATTCAAAAGAGGTACAGCCCCATACCCAAAAAAGAGAATTTTCTGAAAGTGAACAAATCTAAGTGCCACTGTTGATTAAAAAATGATATATTTTTCAGTCATCTAGCCTAATCATGGCTTAACATACTTTAAATTTATGTTGATAAGTTAGTAGAAGCACATATTGATAAGATTTTTTCAGACTTGGCTTATCAGTAGAATAGATTAGGATAGAAGGGAAATGGTTCTAACAAGCTCAAAATCTGAACCAAGAAAAGGAAAAAGATAGCTCTAAATAGATCAAAACCAGAGCTGGGAAAAGAATAGAAGGATGTTTACAATTTTCAGATCTTAAGCCTTCACAATTTTGTTTTATTTTTTTTCTGCAAATAAAGTCTATGTGCAGCTTGTACATACAACCATAGACACCATAGCAAATCAGATAGTTTAATCCTGATTTGAATGTGTTTAAATTTCCTATTTTAGAAATAGAGAATAAAATCTATCAAACAGCTTAATCTTGACAAATAGTAGCTTAGGTAGAAAAATAAAGAATTCAACAGTTTAATCTAGACTCTTGGAAGAAATAAGGATAGGATTGGATAGTTTATTTCTGTTTTCAAAAACAAAATTTCAAAGATTTTTCTAGTTCAAATGCACTCAAAGGAAGGAGAAAAAATGCTAGGACAAGTAAGATTGGGTAGGTATAGATGTTGTTTAAAAGAGTTTTTCATGCTGCAGGTCATTGAAAAATTGTCAAAATGCAAAGAAAATCAGCAAGAAAACAAATAAATGTTGCCTAATGGATAAGGCATTGGTCTGCTGAAACTCAAATATTATAAGCTGAGGTCCTGGATATCTTAAAAAGAAAGCTTTCCTTCCCAAGTGGAGCCACTGTTAGTCATCCATAATTTTGGCTTTATCGAAAGATGACTAAATTTGACAAATCCCAGATTTCTAGAAACAATATTGCAGAAACATTATGAGTTCTAGAAATCTCACAGCCTTCATTATCCTAGGCCTATCAATTCACTGAATATTTTCACTTAAATCCTCCAAGTTATCCTACAATCTCAAAAAGAAGTTGTTTTCACGCTATATCTGCCCATTTTCACTCATTTTCACTTATCCAAACAGTATTTTTCCCCTGATTAAGAACGCCTTTTGCCTTTCATTTTACCCCTCATTTCATCTAAAAACCATTTAAACCTTATAAAATATCTTTTATTTTGGTTTAAAATCCCTTTTTCTACCTATCAAAACCTCAAAAAAATGCTTAAAAACCCACTTTTTCGACCTTTTTCGGCTCAATTTAGCCTAAGGCTTTAAGCGCCTTTCGACTTAGCTTTAGTCTCCTTTACCTCCATAGAATCGTGCTCTGTGACCAAGCGCATCGCTAACTCTTCATAGAATCGGCGCATCGACATTTCTCGTTCCTGTGTTCCCTGACCCTTTCTCCGCCGATATGCCGATCTCCCGATTAAATCTCCACCGTCGATCTTCCTCAAGATCCGACAGCCATTGGCACATCGCTGCATCAACACATCGCTACATCGGTGCATCGCTCCATCTCTCCATCGCTCATCAGCACTTGCTCTTCCGCATTCGTTCCCTCCGCTGATGCGACCCTCTGATCACATCTCCACTGTCGATCTCGATCCTGATCGGACGACCCTCCATCCATTGCCTGCACTCTTCACCATCGGCCATCGGCCATCAAAAAATTCTGATTCCCCCTTCACGAACTCTTACCTTCGCTGATTTCCGATCTGCTGAGGAAATCTACACCATCCAATCTTGATCCCGATCCAACGATTAAGATTGACTGCAGAGGCACCCGACCTGCCAATTTTTCCGTACCTCTAGTGCCCCGCAATACACATTTTTCTTTCATTTTCCCCTTTATTCTGACTGGTCCCAGCTGACCATGCAGGGCCTTCCCATTTTTTTTTCCCGTAATCTCCACCATTGATCTATTTCCCCTCCCCAGATCCAATGGCCCACAGGCGTTTCCTCGCCCGTTCTTCCATAATGTTCTAAAGCCCATTTTCAACGAGAAAAAGGCAGATTTTTCCCCCAGAGCAGGCTTTAGCCCAGCCCCACCATTTCTTCCCGCCGTGCTACTCTTATCCCCCCGCGCTCGTCCTCAGTCGTAGATCTGTAATCCCTAGATCTAACGACCCAAATCCCATTTCGTGTCCATTTTTCTCCTCCTCCCCTCCCTGCACTTTGAACGTGAAATAGGAAGTTTTCAAGAGCATACGTGTCAACCATTGGACCATATCACATTCGATCAGTCCCAAACCACTTACCACCTTCACCCCACATGAAAACCGTTACCCATTTTCTAATACCTTGTTTCCAATTTCACGCCAAATTCAGTTTTTGACCTTGTTTTTGTAGGTTTTTCCATGGAACCTCCTCCTACATGCATATTCCCCTCCTCACTGCTCCTTTTGCCCTCCGCTGAGCCTTAAAATCATTTATCCAATGCACAGGGTTTCATAACGTTTTTTGATTGTTTTATTCAGGTTCGATGGCGTTTTAAAAGCTGGAAACCCTTCCCACAGTCCATAAAGGGACTACCAGGGTTAATTTCATGGTTTGACTGGTGCTTTATGAGCATTGGTTATATAATCAAACCCTCCAGCATCGAAGAAAGCCACCTGTACACAAGAAAGAAGAAAATATAGTGAAGATTAGAAACAAAGGACCAAAAGGCTAAAACCAAGCAAAGTATGGATGAAGCACAGTGATTAAAGAAAGAAATAAAGGTTGAAGGTCAAAGGATAAAGACAGATAAACAAATTCTTTAAACAAAAATAGAGAAAGGACAGTGAGGTAGGTAAATTGAAGGTTAAGGTTGTTAAAGCAAAGACAGGCCTTAAAAACAGTTTAATGATAAAATAAAGGAAAATTAGGCTTAAAGATAGCCTCGGATACATCAAAAGGAGAAATTATTCCCTTAATATATCAAATTGACACATGTGGCTTACTTTATGTCTCAAAGGGAAAATAAATAGTTATTACACAAAAGAAGATATTTTAAACTGTCAGAACAGTTAATGTAAAGACAGAAAAGGGCCTCAAAGTCAATCTTTTCAACTATTTCATCCTTAGGAAGTAAAGACAGATTTATTACATAGAGAAGTAGTTGAAGAGACTTTCCTACCTTATGCCTTGCATGGTTTTTAAGGATAGGAGTGCATTTAATATGTCATTAATAACATTCTGAACCCTAGATGGTTCCACCTCCTTATTTAGAGCATAAATACTGCATTTAACTCATTGTATGTTGGGCATTTGATAACTCTTTGAAGTAATACATAGTTTTATGGAAGTTGAAAGAAATTTGATGTTCTGGAACCTGTGGATGTTTGGACCTGTTTGTTTATGGAGAACGCTCTGTCATTGGATCCCTGGACTTCGCTGTTAGTGAAGTATTCTAATCTGTTAATGTTTCTCCTATTTTCCATTCTATTTTCATCATTTCTTTCTTGCAATAGAGTAAAACGTTTAGGCTAAGAAATGTCTCCTAAAAGCACCTTAGACTTGTTTACTCTTCATTGTCTTTATGTTCTCATCTGCTGAAGGTTTATTGAGTAGTTTGACTGCTTTTCAGTCCTTAAGCTTGTTTATTTCAAGAATAGTTCAAATAGTTGGTCTCAAGAATGATTTATGGTTTTCCCTGCTTACTTGCTGCCACTTAAAAATTGTTTTTGAAGTCTCCCTTTAAAGTACCATTGTTTACAGTCTGCCAAAGAGGTCTTTTTTGATCATACCCTTTGTTATTGCGTAAATAATTTTTTTGAAGGTATTTATAGTTGTAATCAAAGATGTCTAAGAGTTCCCTCTTCTATGAATGCAATTATTTGTGAATCTTGAATGTTTTATTATCCTTGAAAGTGAAATCTTTGATGAAATAGAGCGTTCCTCAACTCCTAGATTTCATTTTGAAAGTTTGTCTTGAAATTGTTATTTGGTGAAGTGTGATTTGTATAATTTATGGTTAGCCTTGTCTATAAAATACTCTTTCACTTTCAAATGATGTTTTAAGTCCCTTTGTTGAAAAGTACATATAATTAAGGATTCTTAATTGCCCTTAGTTCTACTTTTCATTCTAAACCCTTAATGTTCATTTCATTTCACCTGAAAAACTTTGTAGATCCAATAGCCAAGTTAGATTTGCCCTTTGATACCCCTGATTCATCTACAAACTTGTCATAAACTTCTACTTGACTCCATTGCCCAATGACTTAGAGATTTCCCTTTTCTATCTATGCTGCCTAGATCATCATGTCCCATCAAAAAATCAAACAAGCTCATGCTAAATAACTAGCCTAAAATCAACCTTTTACAAGAAAACAAGTCATATCTTTTGCAAACAATTGAGAGATCCCTCTCCGAGACTAGAGAGGACTAGATCCTAGAACTCTAAAGGCTGGTTTATATGTTTCCTTGTCATTTAGTATGCCAATCTGCTAAATTACGGGATCCTAACATATTCATGTTTTATGTTGCGGATGGTTATTTTCATCCTATACAGAGTGTCTGAAATGATATTCCTAAACCTTGCATAGTTGTTTTCTTTCCCTCTTTTAAGATTACCAACAAAGGATTTTGATCTACATTTTGTTTAGGTGACTGGACCACCTCGATTATTTTCGAGTATAAATAGGTAGGAGTAACGACATGTTCTAGGTTGTGTTTCCACCTCCCACTCGTAACCAACTGTTCACTCCCCAATAGTTTGAAATGGCGGAGTTCTATAGTTTGACTTCTTGCTTCGAGTTTAGTGTATACATCATGTGTTCAATATCAAATTCGTTCTTTTACTTGTTATTCTTGTTTACTCATCTTTAACATAATTAAGTCATTACAATGTAATTTACTAAGTAGTTTACTACTTCTTTAGCAAGTTAACACAATCACTCCTGTATTTACTAAAAGTATGGTCATACACAATTCTCCAGTATATCATTTCTTCTTACGGTCATATATATTGAACTCCAAAACATATTGTAGGGTTCATATATAATTTATAGAACTCATAAATAATTTGCTAAACTCATAAATATTCACAGATTTCATTCTTTTCAAACATTTGTCCATCACAATATTTCTTTCTGTTTACATCGAAAAATTGTAATCCCGATATCTACGCTATGTGTGTGAGCTCATTATTACTCATACTTCTCCCTTTTCAAGTCTAACATATCGATTCCTCATGTCAAGCCTTGAAAACCAAAGAAATGTTCCTAAAAAAATCCTAAACTTTGGTGTCGCACTTTCTCTCTATCTTGCATGCGGTCCCGCACCTAATGTTAAGCTCTCTTGCGTAACCGAACGCACTTTATCCGTGTTAAAAGTGTGGACCCTTAGCAAGATCAAAAAGGTGCAAGTAAATTCCAAAAAGCTCAATAAAAGTGAATTCTAGAAGCTTCCACAAAATATCTTGCGGTGATAGAACCGCTCTTACGAGGATGCATGTATCCCTTACCTTATGGAGCTAACCCCTTGATGTGAGGAGCTTATCCCTTTGAAGGAGGATTCTATCCCTTCATATTTGGAACAAAAAACCTCCTCTTTTCCACTATAAAAAGAGGCATTGGGGTAGCCCTCAAAAGGGAGTTCAAGCTTTAGAATATTTGAAGTTAAGTCTTGTTGAGATTCGGACTTAGTTAACTAAGAATTTTGTGAGGAGAGATTACATACCTCTTTTCGTCTTTGTTGGAGGAGTACGAGCTTATCAAAGTAGAGGAGAATCCTACTTTGGACCCGGGAAGACTCGTGCAACATCAAGGCTCAGAGTTGTAAGGTTTTCCTTCTTTTGAAATTAATACAAATATACTTATTTTTCTCAATAAGCTTTCGGATTGATGGTTTATTTCATAGATTCCTTGATCACTATGATAAGCATGGTTTATGATGATTTCTATACGGGTGTTATGTAATATTTTGCTTTTCGTTTGTGATTTGTAGGTTTATGAGGAAAATTCCTTCAAGCGTGCGAGGGACAACAACGACTTCAAACAAGCGTTGGACATACGATAAGTCTTTTACACCTCTATAGAGATTTTTGTAAATCATATATGCTTAGAGAAAGATTATTTTATTTTGATGTTTGTTTCTAGATACTTTTAGTACTAGGGAGATCGGTCTTGTCTGCAAGACATATTAATCCACACAACAAATTGGCGACTCATTTGGGGAAAGTAAGTTTTTTTTGGTTCTCTTTTATTTTCATTTTGAGGAAACGTTTTTCCTAGTTTTTGATTGATAGACCTCCGCTTAGGTAGCTTAGGTTTTATCTGTTTTTTGAAAATTTTGAGATCTTTTATATTTTTCTTTGGTTTTTCACTGGGGACCGCACTTTGCCTTCTTTTCACAGTGCAGGCGATTTCGCATCTTTGCTTGAGTAAATAGCACGGTACACGCTTTGTTACTTTTGCAAGCACTCGTGACCCTATTAAAATTTTTGAAAAATTTTAGATTTCTTTCTTTAGTTTATCTTTATTTTTGATTTAGAGTTTTTAGTTTACTGCAGGAGATTGATGATTGTTTCACATAAAGCTTTCTATGAATGAATCTTAGCGAGTATTGGTGTTTTGATGATTTTCTAGAAGTTTTGCGTTTTGGATTGTTTTTCACTTGGTCTTTGTAGCGATTCGAAGCATTAACTCGTTTGAAGTACTGAGATTACATTGGTCTTTTGTTTTTCTTGAATCGACCCTGATTGTGAAATCATCCTTTATTGAGAAATAGAGCTACTTGTTTCTTTGCAAATCTTTGAAAAGAAACTTTGTTATTGGTTTTTTGAATTTCATTTTTTAAAAAAAACATATTTGAGTGTTTTTGATCTGTTTGTTATTACGAACGAATAGATCCTTAGTTTTCCGAATAACTAAGTAAAACATTCTTCAAAAAAAATATTAAAGCTTTTATTCGATTAGAATATTAAAACTTGTAGAGCTCGAGAATTAGTTTTATAGTTTTGAGTGCTTTTTTTAAAAAAAATTGTAGATTTCTTTTTGAAGGAAACTTGTTTTGTAGCTTCAAGTTTTTGAAAGTGAAATGATTTTTCTTAGGAGTTTTGATAATTTGTTCCATTTTGAGTTATTGTTGGAAAGACAAAAATATTTTCTTTCAATTGTTCTTTACGTTTAAAGAAGGAATTTTTTATTAAAAGAATTGCATTCTCCAACTCTTTCTTAATTATAATTTCATTGAAAGGAAACGATCATTTTTAGGCGCATTTTTTGTGTTTTTTGAAGTCGAGTCTTCACACCATCAGAGTTTCATTTCCGCACCCATTGAATTAAGAAACAGCTCTTAAAAGTAACGCTTAATTAAAATTCATCTAGCAATATTTTTATTTTCTAGGGCTCTTATCACCAACATAGCTTAGGCTAGTATCTTGGAGTAGGGAGTAATTAACTCTCCAAGGTAGAAAAAACAAACAAGTAGACAAATATTGCGGTAGGAAATAAATCCAATTGTAATTTGTATAATCCGGGAAGCTTCTCTTAAAGAAGTCAATCACGAGATCATATCCGAACCTTTGAGACAATCAATTCTGTTTCATTGGGGAAGATAGAAGATTTTGCGCGCATTACAAATGGTAAACCTCGGATTAACCATTGTCGAGGGAGCACAGGGTCACTTTTCGGTAAACCTCCGATTAACCATGTCGAGGGACCTTGAGGGGATTGAGCTTTGTTACTCTGCCCTCTGTGCATGGGATCGGATCATAGATCTGTTCCCCAGTTATATTTGTTTCTGTCGGTAACCTTAGTGTCCACAAACTTAAGATTATTTCCTAAGGTGATGGTGAAGGAAAGATCTCACTTGTGCACAGAGCGGGACGTCGACTAGACTCACTTGGAATCTCCGGGGGGTTCTCTTCACACGAGATGGTTTTGTGAGGAAACTTGTGCCGATCTATTTCATTAAGCGAAGTTGTCGGGGTAACTATTCCAACCTCCCTTTCGTATTGAATTTCTACTAAGTTGGATTTCATCACCAACTAGTGTTTTTAGTGTGGGAAGTTATTGTTTGTGTGTGGTTTGAACTCTTAGATTTTAAGCGTGTGATTCAAGCTATGTTTGTTTCTTTAGAGACTTTAGGTTTTTTCATTGAAATTTTCTTTGTTTACGCGTGATTAGTTAAATATTTAATCGTGGCGGAATTTCCGAGACAATCCCCGAGACTACAAGGGAAACCCCCGAACATACACCAAGTCGGCTTGAAGGGCTTCGTGCTCGGTATCATCTAGTAGCGGTAGGATTAAATCAACGAAGTTGGAACTTCATCTATAGTGGTTCATCTGATTATCAAACACCCATAACGGAACACATTCAAGAGCCGATTTTAGTTTTCAGGATTCTCGGTAGTATTTCTCCTTCCGGTGAATTAGGCGACGGAACCCGAAATCTCTCAGTACTGAAACTAAACCTTTCGTTTTGGAAACGTCCTCGAAATTTATTTCGCCAACTTCTAGCGATCCTGGTTCACCTAGGGTAAGAAATATTGTCAACGACGATCTTCCATCTAGACTAATCTCTATTGAAGAACTTACTAATCCAAACGAAGATATATCTTTCCCCCGAATCCCCTCGAGTCTTTAAATCTTAGGGAACGTGAATCAATTTTCTACGATCCCCATTCGAACTACTTTGCTTGGTATTTGTCCTTAACGATTTTTTTGGAGAATGCGGGTCTTTCTTTTTCTCCACCTCGAGTTCCATTTCATCCAACACCCGAGAGGTTACTATCGAGTCATCCATTATGGCAGGGAGAGTCATCCATGTTTTCCCAGGACACCGGAAGCATTTTTATGTGGTGGCCCTTCCGTTCCTTCGGGATATCGGGACTCTGTCCGGTACTTTCTCGAGGCGACTCCTCAATCGATTGCAAGCATGTTATCATCCGGTTTAAGTGGAATTAAAAGCGAAAGCGTCGAACAAAGAGAAAATCTTTATGATGTCCCAGTAATATTCCAAATCCGCAACCTCAAGGAAGTCGATTACCGCTCGAAGGGCAATCTCGGGGAAATCGGTCACCGCCTGAGGGGGCAACCTCAAGGTAGTCGATTCTTGCACGGGGGGCAACCTTCGAAGCCGAGTTTACCACTAGGGAGTCAACCTCAAGGTATCTTTTCCCCAGGGACAAAGCTGTGGAATCATATTATTTTGGGGGACAACGAGGATAGTACATACCTCAAGGATATCAACCTTCGGGATAGTACATACCCCCGGGGTCAACCCCAAGATCAATATGCTCTTTAAGGTCCTTATCAACCCCGGCTTCGATACGCGCCTCGGGGGTTATCAACCTCAAGGTCGATGACCCAATTCAAGGTTACCAACAACCTTTCACGAGTCGATCATCTATTCAAGGAGCCGAAAATTTACCACTTACTTATCGGCCCTACGTTCAACCGAGGCTATGGTCCTTACGTTCAACCTTCGCGGGACAATACCCGGAATGAATATGGTGTGGGATCCATCCCGAGTATCAATAGCCTATGCGGCCTAATGTGCGAGTTGCCTTTTCAACACGGGCTGCCTTTGGTTTCTGGGGTCAACCCAGCGAACCTATCAGACCCTACTATTCAAACTCTTGCACCTAGTTCGTTCGACGAATATGCGCTAGTACACCTCGGACTCTCGCCTCAAAGCTCATTGAAAGCTGCGCATGACGTCCGTTCAACTCGTAACACTACGTTTCCGGAGTATCCGTAACTCCGTGTTCATCTATCCCCGAATCTGTGCAAATCCCTCAGAGTCTCTATACCCCGAGTTTAGGACCTTCGGTTCGGACTTCGGTTCGGATGCTCGCGAGGACAGCATGGTACAAGTATAGTTGTCACAAGTCAACCGCAATTCACGTATCAACCATACCGAGGGATATTCTCAATTCGATCTCGGTTCACAAAATCCAAGTTATCGGTATCAACCGTACCTTGGCTATACTTATCGGCAGCCTCAACAACCCCCGATTTGGTCGAGTTAATCCTTATTTATACAATTCCTAATGCAAAATTCGATTCCAAGTTATCCGGGTATCCACCTCCGCAGGCACTTTGGCTACTCAAGGTTTTCGTGACCCTAACCGTCGGTGACCATTTATTGCAACTTTGGATTTACGATTTGACGCGTCTTACGAATGATCCAATTTTCTATTATCTAGACGTGGCCGCCAATGCCGCATAAATTTCCCAGTGATATACCAAAATTCAAAGGTAAGTCGGGGAGAGGATCCATCAAATCACATCATGACTTATCACCTCCGGTGTGCGTCTAATTCAATTATTGATGATTCGATTCGCTTACGTCTTTTCCAAAGAACTCTTATTGGTCTTCGTCGCCAAATGGTACATTGAGTTACCACGAGGCTCGTTTAATAATTTCGGTCGGTTAGCAGCTGCTTCTTGACTCATTTTCGGTTGCATATCGGATACGACAATGGCATCGGAATTATTAACTTCACTAAAACAATCTACATCTACATATATTTTACGATCATATTCATGAATGGCGACGTAGAAGGAGTTTGGTGAAAGTTTACGATTCGGATCAAATTTTGGCGGAATGGTTTGTTAAATCATTGTTACCCAAGATCACTCGAAGATGTAGATAAAGGCTGGTGTTATTCTTTCGAAGAGCAAGTAATTGCTCAAGCTCGATACCTTGACCTCGTTTATACACGATCAAGTACTTTACATGAAAAAATCCCACGACCTTCCAAAACAAGGTCAAATAGTCGTTGCTCCTTTAGGGTCTCATGCGCCGATGGTATGATTGGTACGGTCAATACTAAAAGTAAGAAGAAATCTTCAAAGAATTCTTCTCCTATTATAACTTTACTAGATTCCCGAAAGGAGAATCTTCCCCCGAAAATTCGTCGACATTCATGTCGTAGAGACATCTATGGCTAAATCTAAATCCGGTGGTAAAAATAAAGGGAAGAATAGAATTCAAAAGAGAAAAGCTGATAAAAATGAATCCAATGACGAAAAGCGCAAACCTCGCTATCCTTGTTACATTTGTGACGAGGATCATTTTACTAAGGAATGTCCACATCGAGCGAGAGGTTGCAAAATTCGTTAAAGGTTCACAACAACCCTGTCTTTGTCTTGAAGGATCCTTTTCCGACTCAAGATAGCAAGATGGATGGTTCTACCTCGACTACTTGGGAAGAGCCAATTTTGATGATGTTTCATGTAAGGATTGCGATGCGATTGCAAGATTACGGTACTAAGAATCCTGTTGATGGTAAAGAAGAAGAATCTTCTAATGCAAATACATCAACTACACCTCCTCCTGTTTCTAGTCCGCTGCTGATTGAGAAACAAAATCCGAGACTTAATAATCAAACCGCTTGCTAAAGGTGTTCTTCGTAAATCAACTTTCAATCCACATGCGAGAGTTTTGCTTGTAATTACAACATTGTTGAAGACTTAGCTATTTCCCCTTCGACGAATGTTGGCTTTGAAAGTGCTACAATCATGCCCGACACAACGTAAGTTGCTTTTGTCTGCCATAGGAGGTGTAGATATTCGGGATTCTAACCTTATAATCTTCGATTTAGAAAATAGTACACCTCGCTTACCTCACCAAATGGCTTTCCAAATTCCGGTGTTAGTAAAAACAGAATCGATATTTCGTACCGTGATTGATGAGGGAGCTTCAACGTGTATTATGTCGATTCGAGTGTTGGAAATCGCTTGGTTCTCCTACACTCGGCCAATCTCCGACGATTCTTAAGGCTTTTGATAGCCGAGGTTTCCACCCTTTTGGTATTTTGCGGGATTTACCCATAGGGGTCGAAGGTAAAATTGTAAATATAGATGTGGAAGTGGTTGATGCCCCTATAGATTACAACCTTCTTCAGGTCGCGATTGGTCTTATGCTATGGCTCGCTGTTGTTTCTTCGATCTTTTGACTCATAAAATTTCCATATCAAGGAAGGATCATTACAATAGATCAGTTAACTTATTTTTCTTTCGACCCGGCCTCTCTACGAAACAATCCCAGAGACGTTGGTAAAGCGACTATCCCTTATAAGGATGTTGGAGTAGGTTTGATTAAAGATTCTGGTTTACTAGGAACTTTTACCTTTCCTCCTCCTAATGTATCGCCTCCTACCACAACTATTCACATGATTTCGTCAGACATTGTTATGTTTGATGATCCTTAGATCGTACCTTCCGACTTCGAGTTAGATTCAATTGATGGCATGATGCCTTTGAGTCCATTTGAAATTGCGTATCGAGTCGCATACGTCACTTTCAGACCCCTCTTCAGCCGAAATTGATCCAATGAATGGGATCCATTAGGAATCACTTTCTATATCAAGTTCGAGCCACAGCGACATTTCTGATCTTGTTCATACTTGATGGCATGATTCGTGAATTTTGTCCGTTGATGATTTACCATGGGAAGATCTACATCATTGATCTTCGTTTTTTCTCACGAACTCGATCATTTTGAAGATGATTTCGCTTCAATTTTCTGCTTGAATATGTCAAAGAACCCCAAAATCCATTGCGAAATCATGATTATGAGTTAAATTTGAAAAATATTTCTCGAACGGTTCCAATTGACATTTCAATGAAAACCAGGAATAATTGAAAACATTCATATAGGTGCTTGTTGTCTTGAAGATGAAATTCAAACTTATAAAGCCCTATTTCAAGAATTCGTGATGTTTTTGCCTGGTCCTATGAATAAATGCCAGGAATTGATCCATCAATTTTTCATACATGAAATCAAGACCTACCGGATGCCAAACCTTTGTTCGTCAATGTCTACGTCAAATGCATCCTAGAAAAGGCACTGCTGCTATCAAAGCGAGATGTTGAAAAATTACTTCGTGCGGGTTTCATTTATCCAATTCCCTTAACGGATTGGGTATCGAATATTGTTCCTGTGACTAAAAAACAAGGAATGATACAAGTATGTATCGATTATAGGGATATTAATCGGGCTTGTCCTAAAGACAATTATCCAACTCCCTATATCGATCAAATAATCAATGATTGTCTTAGCTAATGAAATTTTTTCCTTTATGGATGGCTTTTCCAGGTATAATCAAATAAACACACTCCCTGTTGATCGGCCAAAAACAACTTTTATTTGTCGCGTGGGGGACGTTTGCTTATTGCAAACTACCCTTTGGATTGAAGAACGTTGGAGCAACTTTTTCAAAGGACAATGTCTTATGCTTTTCATGACATTAAGCACATCTGTGCGGTCGTATCTCGATGATTTACCCGCTCATTCATCATGCAGGGGCTGATCATCTCACTCCACTTACGAGCTATCTTATGAGGTGTCAGCATTATCGAATTAGGGTGAGTCCACACAAATGTGTTTTTTGTGTAGATTCGAGTCGCTTACGGGATTTGTTGTTTCGAAATCGAGGCATTTGCGTCGTCCGTCGAAGGTTGAAGCTATTCTTAAGTTACCTCTTCCTTCGAATTTACGCCAACTCCAAAGTTTGCAAGGGAAAGCAAACTTTTTTACGCTCGGTTCATTCCTAAGTATGCCAAGCTTACAAAGGGTTTTACCCGGTCTTTCGAAATAAAACATTCCATTCTTTTGGGATGAGATCGTTGATCGATCTTTTGATGCACTTAAACACGTGTTGACCCATGCACGATTGTGCATCCTCCCAACTACAACTAGGATTACATTTTGTACCTCATTACTTCTCATTCCACCATTGGGATGGTTTTAGTTCGGAAGACGAATCTAACCTTGAACATGTGATTTACTATCTTAGTCGGAATACGCATCCAACCCGAGATCAAATACACACGTGGAGAAATTGGCATTAGCGAGTTGTCCAAAAGCTGTCCAAAGATTTAGGCACTACATCTTGTTACGTAAAACCACAGTAATTTATGATTGCAACCCTATGATGTATATTTTAACCAAACAATTGCTATGGGGCAAGTATTCCAAATGGATAGTTATCCTGCAGGAATTTGACTTGGAGTTTGAGAAATACAAGGCAAAGAAATATTTGGTATTTGCGGAACTGATGTGTGATTTTCCCTCTACTGATACTGAAACTGTGGCAGAAGAGCCCATTTCGAATGAATCTCTGTTTCTTATCAGTACTCTCGATCCATGGTATGGAGATATTATTGTTTATCTCCAAACCCAATCTTTTCGGCCTGAAATTTCACAATCTCAGTTACAGAAAATACGCTTCCAATCCCAACAGTATAATATTATCGGTGAAACAATCTATCGTCGTGGAGCGGATTCTGTTTTCAGACGCTGTATTGTTCATGAAGAAGCTGAAAAGGTATCAAATTACTGCCATTCTGGAGCATGTGGCGATCATATGTCTGGGTATGCCACAACCCAAAAGATATTACGTGCTGGCTATTTCTGGCTGTCGTTATTCAAATATTGTATTTATGCAGTCCGGAAATGCCACAATTGTCAAATTTTTTATCGTAAGATGTGCGCGCCACCCGCTCCTCTTCATCCCATAATTGCTGTTGGTCCTTTCGCGAAATGGGGCATCGATTTTATTACATGTAACCCTCACTCGGCTAGGGGTCATGCATATATTATCTTAGCAGTGGATTATCTTACTAAATGGGCCGAGGCGATGCCTACATTTTTGGCTAATGGCAAGACTGCTGCAACTTTCGTATTTAATCACATAATTGCTAGGTTCAGTGTTCCTCAAGCCATTATTACAGATCATGGAATTCATTTTCGAAATGTCATGATTACTGAACTGACAGATCAACTTGGCCTGCGCTACAATAGTTCCACTCCGTATTATCTGCAAGCCAATGGTCTGGTCGAAGCTATAAATAAAGTTTTAGTCACCATGATTAGACTAATTATTGGTATTCACAAAACGAATTGGCATTCCATGTTGTTTTCAGCACTTTGGGCATATCGAACCTCAGTAAAAACATCAACTGGTTTCACTCCCTTTCAACTCATTTACGGTCTGGAAGCTGTGTTGCAGATTGAATGCGAAATTCCGTCACTGAAATTAGCCATAGAATTACTCCCAGCTACATCTGAGGAGGAGAAACGTTTCTTATACTTAGCTCAGCTGGATGAGAATCGACGAAATGCTGCAATAGCAAACGAAGCTCATGTTAAACGAATAAAAGCTCAGTATGATAGAAGTGTTACCCCTCGAAATTTTTCAGAAGGAGACCTAGTCTTAGTTTATGATCAAGCCAACGATAAGCTAGGAGCTGGGAAATTCGTGCCCATGTGGCATGGCCCTTTCATTGTCAAGCGAAATCTAGCTAAAGGGGCCTATGAGCTGATAGATTTTGACGATGTCCCTTTAGATAAACCCAGAAATGGACTTTATCTAAAAGCGATACTATGCTTAAAACTTGGTATGGAGATTTTTTATTAGATTAGATTTCTTTACTGCTGGTGTGTTCTAGATTAGAAAAGCGTGCTTAGTTTAGAAGTGTGTTTTTATCACTATTCCTGCTTATCTGAATTTTACTCTTGATATTGCAGATGTCGACGTCTCTTCAAACCTACATTGGTTTTGCTGATGGTGCTTGTCATTGTACACGGAACATTTCTTCCGCAGCTTGGGTTATCTATTCACTCTCTGATGAGTTAGTATCCATGCATGGGGTAAGCCTTGGTCAAACAACGAATAACATTGTTGATTATAGTGTAGTGATTGAGTTATTATCTGAATCCATATCATTTGGAATTCGGAGTTTGATTGTTAGGTTGGATTCTGAACTTTTTGTATTACAATTGAACCGAGTTTATGCCATTAGAAATCCAGTGTTATTACGGTTATTTTTAAGAGTTCGTCTCTTGGAACGTGAATTCGATTAAATTGAATATCAACATATTCCAAGACAATTAAATACATTAGCAGACGTAGTTGCTTCTATTATGATAAATCGACATTTTCAATGATCAAAATAGTAAAACAAACAACATTCATAATATCAACACAGATAACCAGTAAATAGTGATATATCATAGTATAGAATGTTTTTAAAAAAATATACATCGTCTTCGATCATAGGTTGGAAACACCTTATGATCAGCAAAATGAGAACACAAAAAGTCAAAAATATGAGTCTACAACACGATCATCCCATCACTGATGGTGATCACGATAAGAAGCCACTGCCCGAGCCACCCTACACAGGAACCTTCTAAAAGGTCCTGGAACACCAATCATGTATCTCTGTAATTTGAGTGGGATCTCATCTATGTCTGTGTCTGGAATGTCTAGAGTCAAATGCTCTAGATGATGCTCTAAATCAGACAAAATTTCTGCTGATTGGCCTACTGGGGCTAGTGCGGCTACAACTGGTTGTCTTCTGTCATAGGGTTGGAGATGGGCTGGTTGCCGTGGACCCACACCTGCATTCATAAAATAATTTTAGTTATTAATTGACAAGACGATCAAAAAATTAAAAAAAATTAACTTAGAATTCATTGAAAATGATTTTACCTGATTCATCCCACTATTCCCCTGTTGGGAGAGTCATCTCCCAGTCGCCACGGAAATCTATCCTGGCGTATGGAAAGTCCTCGATGACAAAAATTTGGCTGTCCAGCCAACAGAAATATGAAGGAGGAAATCGAACAATCTCAGCGCCCTCAATACCGTGACGGGCCATCAATGCAACCCAACGAACCATCCTAGGTTCTCGGGGTCGACCAACATCAACAGGAATACTTTATGGAGCTAGCATGGGTACACTCTCTAGAGCAAAGGTGACCATGATGGATCCATATCCAAAGTTATTTAGTTTTCCATTTTTTTCTCTAGTCAGTTGGCCTTTTACATTGGCTAACACAGCTTCGCACCAGTTGAAAATGGTGCCTCGAAAACAGTCCACAGCAATACGCATCTAGGAACCTGTAGCCACATGTACTGCGGCACTCCCACACAGTTTGGTAACAGTAAATGCAATTACTTTCAGCTCGGGACGGATGATAGTTTTTATATCAATCTGTTTGTCCTTGGGGTCTGCTTCATCATTACAAAACTCTTGTTGAAGACTAGCGACAGTTTGGCCACCTGGCCTAGTCCCAAACAAGGAAAGTTGTTCACCCCTCTTGGACAAACCAGTCAGAAAATAAATATCCTCCAGCTCAATTTCGAGCCGGTGGCCGCCAATAATGAAACACTAGTCCTGCACATTCCACCTGTTTACCAGGCATGTCAGGAGGTCTACCTGTGCCCTCATGCCCTGAATGGCCCAAAATTTATACAAACCGCATGCTCTTAAAGCCTGCATTGTGGGAAAATGGAGCATCACGGTGTCATCCACATCCTCGTGCTCACGTTCTCTCCAGACCAACATCTTGCTAATCCTACAATGCATAAAAAGATAAGTTAGAAAAATCTAATTTGAAAATTTCTGGGGAGGAAATGAAAATTTTGATTTTGAAATTCAATTGCGCGGGGACCACACTTTTCCTTCATACACAGTGCGTAGGAACGCACGCGTTCTATATAAAAAGTGCGGACCCACGACCTTTTTCTGCATATAAAAAGGCCGGGGTCCGCAGGTCCTGTGTGTTGTGCCTGCGGACCCCCGCGGGCGATTTCTTAAACATATTTTTCCCTTAAAAAATGAAAACTAAAGCCTAAAAAGAATTGTAAACGGTTGAAAGCAATATTAAGAGGTTGTGGATTACCTGGGGCTGACGGTTCTTGATTTTTTCAGACGGATCTTCCAGAATCTTCACATGAACTTTTTTACCCAAAAGCTTCTACTTTTCACTCTAAACTTGAACGGTAAAAATGAAGTTGAAAAAGTCCTTTTTATAAGTTTTTTCGAATAGATGAATTTTAATTTGTTTATTTTTCACTTTAAAAAGGGTATTTTGAAAGCATTTTTACTTATTTAAACATGTATGTGTAATGTTTCAAGTATTTTTGCAGAAATTGGATTTATCAGGAGAATTGATCATTTTTCAACAAAGAGCATACTTTTATCACTTTTTCGGACTCTTTCAAAATTTTACGAAAAAGTGAAACATTGGAGTTCTCTTTTAAGCCCTTTTTAGACTCTTTAAACATGAAAATATTGCCGAGTACTTGATTTTTCGAACTTGTTAAAATAAATGAATAATCGTCCCTTCAGTATAAGTTTACCCCTTTTACGGACTGAAATGGACTATTTACGAAAAAGGTATACGTTGACTAATTACGGTTAATAGAGTTCTCTCTCGCATTATTTTATCATTTTTTGGGCTTGAGAGACTAAACTTACGAAAAAGTACACCCACAGAGTTTTCTTAAGTTTTTTCTTCTGACTCCCTAAAATTGAAAAACACCGAGTTTCTCCTATACTGGACTCATTAAAATTTAACAGTAAAGGACCTATTTAATTTTCAACAGGAACAGACCAGTCCTTCTTAGGGTTCGAATCTTAAACTAAGTTGGACTCATCCGAAGGATGAGCTTATAAACAAGCAAATGTTATCCTCCTCAAGCTTGTCAAAAATAAATAGGTACTTGCCAGAAATGGTGGGGGAAAAGAGAGAAAAATGGACTTGTTTGTTGTATTTTGATTTTTCAAAAATCCAGTTAACCACTCTTGAACACGACACTTTTTGTTCACCTAGGTTGGGAAATCCTTTGCCTAACAGTTAATCAAACCATATTGAAAGTCTTCAGCCGGTTTCTGGGTATTAGCTTTGGGTCAATTGTCACCAAGCCATCTGCAGTGTCGTTATGTGTTCAAGAGAACAGTTCAAATAAACCATTCATCTGCAAAATATCTGTCATCCATTTTTACCATCCCTGAGTCAGTCCTTGCCAATATATTTTCAAAACTTGATCTATGATTTCGTGTTGTGGGCTTGCCTACGACAGATCACTTTCTATCGACATCAGCACATTATCTAGGAAGTTGATCCAGAAATTGTCAGTACCTTGAAATCTGCATGCCTCAATGGCAAGTTTCTCGCCTTCGACGACAGGTTGCATCATTGACCTTTGATCGAATGATTCCGTGACATGTTCGACTTCAGCTCATTCATTCACATTTCATGGATTGTACTGAGTACTTTGAGAGCCATTGACATTACTGGTGGTTTCTCTCACACTTGTTAACAATTTACATCATTGACTGGTAATCAAGTGGTTTCTACCATGTTCGACTTCAACACATTTATTCACATGGATAGAATCATACTAGTTCGAGATGCGGAAATCAAGACCCTGGATCTAGTTTCTACCATCCAGGCTGCGAGGAATTTTGTTATCATTTATACAGTAGACTATTTATAAACAGATGGTTGCATCCATACTGTGTCTACACATGTCTATACTGTGATGTACTCAAAATCATTCCTGTATCAGAATAGTTTGAATTAGTCTCTAGTTAGTTTTGATCTGAGTATGGGAATGCCTACCTCAGCGATGATATATATATATTTTGCATTGAATGTTTTTACAGGTTCCGACTGGGGTGACCACAGGATGATCCTTGAAATGATAAAGTACTACACTCTTCATATATGACAGACTTCAGCATCATCTATTCCAGACTTTGCACTTTAGGGGGCAATATGTTACACTGAAAATTGTCATCCTGACATTCTGCCATGTGTATGAGTTCATTATTACTCATACTTCTCCCTTTTCAAGTCTAGCATATCAGTTCCTCATGTCAAGCCTTGAAAATCAGAGAAAATTTCCTAAAAGTCTCCTAAACTTTGGTATCGCACTTTCTCGCTATCTTGCCTGTGGTCCCGCACCCAATGTTAAGCTATCCTGCATACCTAAACACAATTTCTCTTTGTTATAGGTGCGGACCCCTGTAAGATAAAAAAGGCGCAAGTAATTTCCAAAAAGCTCAATAAAAGTGAATTCTAGAAGCTTCCAGAAAATATCTTGCGGTGATAGAACTGCTCTTATGAGGTGCATGTATCCCTTACCTTATGGAGCTAACCCCTTGATGTGAGGAGCTTATCCCTTTGAAGGAGGATTCTATCCCTTCATAATTGGAATAGAAAACCTCCTCTATTCTACTATAAAAAGAGGCATTGCGTAGCCTCAAAGGGAGTTGAAGCTTTAGAATATTTGAAGTTAAGTGCTGTTGAGATTCAGACTCGATTAATTAAGACTTTTGTGAGGAAAGATTACATACCTCTATTCATCTTGGTTGGAGGAGTGTAGAGCTTATCAAAGTAAAGGAGATTCCTGCTTCGGACCCCGGAAAGTCCTTTGCAACATCAAGGCTCAGGTTGTAAGGATTTTCTTCTTTGAAATTAATACAAATATACTCATTTTTCTCAATAAGCTTTCAATCAATGGTTTATTTCATAGATTCCTTGATCACTATGATAAGCATGGTTTATGATGATTTCTATACAGGTGCTATGTAATATTTTGCTTGTTTGTGACTGCAGGTTTACGAGGAAAACTCCTTGAAACGCGCGAGGGACAATAACGACTTCAAACAAGCACTGGACAAATGGTAAATCCTTAACACCTCTATAGAGCTTTTCATAGATCATATATGATTAGAGAAAGATTAGTCTATTTTGTTGTTTGTTGCTAGATACTTTTAGTACTAGGGAGATCGGTCTTGTCCGCAAGACGGATTTATCCGCCAACAAATTGGCGACTCCGCTGGGGAAAGAACTTGTTGTTTTTGGTTCTCTTTTATTTTGATTTAAGGAAACGTTTTTCCTAGTTTTTGATTGATAGACATCTGCCTGGGTAGCTTAGGTTTTCTCTGTTTTTGAAAATTTTGAGATCTTTTATGTTTTTCTCTAATTTTTCCTGGGACCGCACTTTTCCTTCTTTGCACAGTGCGGGCAGTTTCGCATTTTTGCTGTAGTAAACAGTGCGGTACCACACCTGTTACTTCTGCAAGCCTGCGGACCCTGTTAAAATTTTGAAAAACCTTTGGATTTCTTTCTTTAGTTTATCTTTATTGTAATTTAGAGTTTTTGGTTTCTGCCTAGATTGATGATTGTTTCTGTCAAAAGCTTTTTGTGAATGAGTCTTAGCAGTATTGGTGTTTTGATGATTTTCTAGAAGTTTTGCATTTTGGATTGTCTTTCACTTGGTCTTTGTAGTGATTCGAAACATTGATTGTTTAAAATACCTAAGATTACATTGGTCTTTTGTCTTTTGCTGAATCTGGCCTGATTGTGAAGTCATCCTCTATTAAGAAATAGAGTTACCTGTTTCTTTGCAAACCTTCGAAAAGAAACTTTGTTATTGGTTTTTTGAATTTCATTTTTTATAAAAGCATAATTGAATGTTTTTGATTTATTTGTTATTCTGAACGAATAGATCCTTAGCTTGTTGAATAGCTAAGTAAAACCTTCTTCAATTTTTTTTTTCTTAAAGCTTTAATTCAATTAGATTATTAAAACTTGTAGGTCTCAAAATTAGTTTGATAGTTTTAAGTGTTTTTCATAGAATTTTGTAGATCTCTTTGGAAGAAAACTTGTTTTCTAGCTTCAAGTTTTTGAAAGTGAAAGGATTTTCTTATGAGCTTTGATAAGTTTTGTTTCATTTTGAGTTATTGCCGAAAAGACAAAAATATTTTCTTTCAATTGCTCTTAATGTTTAAAGAAGGAATTGTTCATTAAAAGAATTGCATTCTCTAACTTTTCCTTAATTAGAACTTCATTGAAAGGAAACGATCTGATTATCATTTTTTATGTGCATTTTTAGTGTTTTTTGGAAGTTGAGTTTTCACACCATCAGAGTTTCACTTTCGCACCCATTGACTTAAGAAATAGCTCTTAAAAGTAACGCTTAATTAAAATTCATCTAGCAACCTTTATTTTCTAGGGCTCTTATCACCAACATAGCTTAGGCTAGTATCTTGGAGTAGGGAGTAATTAACTCTCCAAGGTAGTAAAACAAACAAGTAGACAAATCTTGCGGTAGGAAATAAATCCAATTGTAATTTTTATAATCTGGGAAGCTTCTCTTAAAGAAGTCAATCACGAGATCATGTCCGAACCTTTGAGACAATCAATTCTGTTTCATTGGGAAAGATAGAAGATTTTGTGCGCATTACAAACGGTAAACCTCGGATTAACCATTGTCGAGGAGCCTGGGGTCACTTGTCGGTAAACCTCGGATTAACCATGTCGAGGAGCCTTCAAGGGGATTGAGCTTTGTTACTCTGCCCTTGCGCGTGGCATTGGATCGTAGACTGTTCCCCCAGTTATATTTGTTACTGTTGGTAACCTTAGTGTCCAGAACTTAAGATTATTTCCTAAGGTGATGGTGAAGGAAAGATCTCACTGTACCTAGGGCAGACGTCGACTAGACTCACTTTGACTCTCTGGGGGGTTCTCTTCACACGAGATGGTTTTGTGAGGAAACTTGTGCCAGTCTGTTTCATTAAGTAGGTTTTCAGGGTAACTGTTCCAACCGCCCTTTCTGTATTAAATTTCTACTAAGTTGGATTTCATCACCAACTAGTGTTTTTAGTACGGGAAGTTACTGTTTGTGTGTGGTTTGAACCCTTATATTTTTAAGCGTGTGATTCAATTGTTTGTTTCTTAGAGACTTTAGGTGTTTTTATTGAAATTTTCTTTGTTTGCGTGTGATTAGTTAAATCTTTAATCGTGGTGGAATTGCCGAGACAATCCCGGAGATTACAAGGGAAACCCCCTGAATATTCACCAAGTCAGCTTGAAGGGCTTCGCGCTCTGGTATCATCTATTAGCGGTAGGATTAAATCAACAGAAGTCGGAACTTCATCTATAGTAGTTCATCCTGGTTATCAAACACCCATAACAGAACACATTCAAGAGCCGATTTCAGTTTCTGAAGTTACAGGTAGTATTTCTCCTACCAGTGAACTGGCTGATGAACCTGAAATCTCTAAACCTGAAACTGAACCTTCTATTTTGGAAACATATTTAGGTTTTATTACTCAAACTTCTAGTGATCCTGGTTCACCAAGGGTAAGAAATATTATCACTGACGATCTTCCATCTGGACTAATTTCTATTGAAGAACTTACTAATCCAGACGAAGAGTTATCTCCTCCCAATTCCCCTCAATCGTTAAATCTTAGGGAACGTGAATCAATTTTCTACAGCCCCATTCGAACTACTGCTTGGTATTTATCCTTAAAGAATTTTTTAGAGAATCTGGGTCTTGATTTTTCTCCACCTCGAGTTCCATTTCATCCAACACCTAGAGGTTACTATCCATCATCCATTATGGCGGGAGAGTCATCCATGTTTTCCCAGACACCGGAAACATTTTTACATGGTGGTCCTTCTGTTCCTTCGGGATATCAGGCTTTGTCTGGTACTTTCTCTGGAGTAGCTCCTCAACCAATAGAACAAGTGTTATCGTCTGGTTTAAGTGGAATTAAAACTGAAACGTTAAACGTAGAGCAAATTTTTATGATGTCTGGTAATGTTCCAAATCCGCAACCTCAAGGCAGTCAGTTACCGCCTGGAGGGAAATCTCAGGGAAATCAGTTACCGCCTAGGGGGCAACCTCAAGTTAGTTAGTTACCGCCTGGGGGGCAACCTTCAGGAAGTCAGTTACCACCTAGGGGTCAACCTCTAGGTAGTTTTTTCCCAGTACAAACTGTGGAATCATATTATTTTGGGGGACAACCCCAAGGATAGTACATACCACAAGGATATCAACCTTTAGGACAATACACACCCCAGGGTCAACCCCAAGCTCAATATGCTCCTCAGGGTCCTTATCAACCCCAGCTTCAGTACGCGCCTCAGGGTTATCAACCTCAAGGTCAGTACCCAATTCAAGGTTACCAACAGCCTTCTGGTCAGTCATCTGTTCAAGGAGCCGGAAATTTACCACTTACTTATCAACCCTACGTTCAACCAGGTTATGGTCCTTACGTTCAACCTTCTATGGGACAATACCCCAAAATGAATATGGTGTGGGATCCATCCCAGTATCAACAGCCTATGCAGCTTAACGTGCAGCTGCCTTATCAACCTGGACAGCCTTTGGTTTCTGGTTTAACCCCGCAACCTATCCAGCCAACTATTCAAACTTCTGCACCTAGTTCTGTTCAGCAGGCTGGGCCTAGTTCACCTCAGACTCTGCCTCAAACTGCTGCAACGTCTGTTCAACCTGTAACACCTATTTCTGGAGTATATATAACTCCAATTTCGGCTACCCCTGTATCCGTGCAAATCCCTCAAGTCTCTGTACCCCAGTCAGGATCTTCAGTTCAGACTTCAGTTCAGATGCCTGCAGAACAAGCCATTACAAGTACAGTTGTCACAAGTCAACCACAATTTACGTATCAACCATACCAGAGATATCCTAAATACGGTCCCAGTTCACAAAATCCAAGTTATCAGTATCAACCGTACCCTGGCTATACTTATCAGCAGCCTCAACAACCCCAGTTTGGTCTGTTTAATCCTAGTTTTCCAGGAGGTTACACGATTCCTAACGCAAATCCGATTCCCAATTATCCTGGGTATCCACCTCCTAGAACTACTTTGGCTACTTGAGTTTTTCGTGACCCTAACCGTCAGTTACAATTTATTGCAACTTTGGATTTACCTGATTTGACGCGCCTTACGAATGATCCGATTTTCTATTATCCGTACTGGCCGCCAATGCCGCATAAGTTACCCAGTGATATACCCAAATTAGAAGGTAAGTCAGGAGAGGATCCATCAAATCACGTCATGACTTATCACCTCTAGTGTGCGTCTAATTCAATCATTGATGATTCGATTCGCTTACGTCTTTTCCAAAGAACTCTTATTGGTCTAGCAGCCAAATGGTACATTGAGTTACCACGAGGCTCGTTTCATAACTCCAGTCAGTTAGCAACTGCCTTCTTGACTCATTTTCAGTTTCCTGTCAGATACGAAAATGGCATGGAATTGTTAACTTCACTAAAACAATCCACGTCTACGTATATTTCTGATCATATTCATGAATGGCGACGTAGAAGACGTTTGGTGAAAGTTTATATTCCAGATCAAATTTTGGCAAAATGGTTTGTTAAATCGTTGTTACCCAAGATTACTGAATATGTAGCTAAAGCTGGTGTTGTTACTGAAGAGCAATTGATTGCTCAAGCTCAGTACCTTGACCTCGTTTACACGCAGTCAGGTACTTTACACGAAAAAATCCCTGATCTTCCAAAACAAGGTCAAATAGTTGCTGCTCCTTCAGGGTCTCATGCTGCTGATGGTATGATTGGTATAGTCAATATGAAAAGTAAAAATAAATCTTCAAAGAATTCTTCTCCTATTATAACTTTACCAGATTCCCCGAAAGGAGAATCTTCCGCTGAAATTTCTGCCGACATTCATGTCGTAGAGACATCTATGACTAAATCTAAATCTGGTGGTAAAAAGAAAGGGAGGAATAAAAATAAAAAGAATTCGAAAGAGAAAAATGATAAAAATGAATCCAATGACGAAAAGTGCAAACCTCGTTACCTTTGTTACATTTTTGACGAGGATCACTTCACTAAGGAATGCCCACATCGAGCAGAGGTTGCAAAATTCGTTAAAGGTTCGCAACAACCTGCTGTCTTGAAGGATCCTTTTCCGACTCAAGATAGCAAGATGGTTGGTTCTACTTCGATTGCTTCAGAAGAACCTATTTTGATGATGTCTCATGTAAGGATTGCGACGCGATCGCAAGATTATGGTACTAAGAGTCTTGTTGATGGTAAAGAAGCAGAATCTTCTAATGCAAATACATCAACTATGCCTCCTCCTGTTTCTGGTCTGCTACAGATCGAGAAAAAAAATCCAGACTTAATAATCAAACCGCCTGTTAAAGGTGTTCTTTGTAAATCAGCTTTCAATCCACATGCGAAATCTGCTCAGAATAACAACATTGTTGTTGGTCCTTTCGCGAAATGGGGTATCGATTTTATTACATGTAACCCTCACTCGGTCGGGGGGGCATGCATATATTATCTTAGCAGTGGATTATTTTACTAAATGGGCTAAGGCAATGCCTACATTTTCGGGTGATGGCAAGACTGCTGCAACTTTCGTATTTAATCACATAATTGCTAGGTTTGGTGTTCCTCAAGCCATTATTACAGATCATGGAAGTCATTTTCGAAATGTCATGATTACTGAACTGACAGATCAACTTGGCTTGTGCTACAATAGTTCCACTCTGTATTATCTGCAAGCCAATGGTCTGGTCGAAGCTATAAATAAAGTTTTAGTCACCATGATTAGACTAATTATTGGTATTCACAAAACGAATTGGCATTCCATGTTGTTTTCAGCACTCTGGGCATATCGAACCTCAGTAAAAACATCAACTGGTTTCACTCCCTTTCAACTCATTTACGGTCTGGAAGCTGTGTTGCAGATTGAATGCGAAATTCCGTCACTGAAACTAGCCATAGAATTACTCCCAGCTACATATGAGGAGGAGAAACGTTTCGTATACTTAGCTCAGCTGGATGAGAATCGACTAAATGCTGCAATAGCAAACAAAGCTCATGTTAAACGAATAAAAGCTCAGTATGATAGAAGTGTTACCCCTCGAAATTTTTCAGAAGGAGACCTAGTCTTAGTTTATGATCAAGCCAACGATAAGCTAGGAGCTGGGAAATTTGTGCCCATGTGGCATGGCCCTTTCATTTTCAAGCGAAAGTTAGCAAAAGGGGCCTATGAGCTGATAGATTTTGACGGTGTCCCTTTAGATAAACCCAGAAATGGACTTTATCTAAAGCGATACTATGCTTAAAACTTGGTATGGATATTTTTTATTAGATTAGATTTCTTTACTGCTGGTGTGTTTTAGATTAGAAAAGCGTGCTTAGTTTAGAAGTGTGTTTATCACTTTTCCTGCTTATCTGAGTTTTACTCTTGATATTGCAGATGTCGACGTCTCTTCAAACCTACATTGGTTTTGCTGATGGTGCTTGTCGTAGTACATGGAACATTTCTTCCGCAGCTTGGGTTATCTATTCACCCTCTGACGAGTTAGTATCCATGCATGGGGTAAGCCTTGGTCAAACAACGAATAACATTGCCGAGTATAGTGCAGTGATTGAGTTATTATCTGAATCCATATCATTTGGAATTCAGAGTTTGATTGTTAGGTTGGATTCTGAACTTGTTGTATTACAATTGAACCAAGTTTATGCCATTAGAAATCCAGTGTTATTACGGTTATTTTTAAGAGTTCGTCTCTTGGAACGTGAATTCGATTACATTGAATATCAACATATTCCAAGACATTTAAATACATTAGCAGACGCAGTTGCTTCTAGTATGATAAATCGACATTTGCAATGATCAAAACAGTAAAACAAACAACATCCATAATATGAACACAGATAGCCGGTAAATAGTGATATATCATAGTATAGAATGTTTTTCAAAAAATACATCGTCTTCGATCATAGGTTGGAAACACCTTATGATCGGCAAAATGATAACACAAAAAGTAAAAAATATGAGTCTACAACACGATCATCCCATCACTGATGGTGATCATGATAAGAAGCCGCACTTTGCAGCCACCACGTGAACCTTCCTAGGCTGTCCCAACACCAATCACGTATCTCTCGCAATCCGAGGATCTCATCTATGTCTAGCCTTAGAATTTCTAGAGTCGTGACGCGTCGATGATGCTCTAAATCGACAAAATTTCCGCGCCGAAGGCCTATCAGCTTTGCAGTGTCGTAACTGGTTGTCTTCTGTCATAGGGCTGGAGATGGGCTGGTCGCCGTGGACCCACATCTGCATTCATAAAAATGTTTTAGTTATTAATTGACAAGACGATCAAAAATAAAAAATTTAGAACTTAGAATTCGTTGAAAATGATTTTACCTGATTCATCCCACTGTTCCCCTGTTGGGAGAGTCATCTCCCGGTCACCGCGGAATCTATCCCAGCATATGGAAAGTCCTCGATGACAAAAATTTGGCGGTCCAGCCAACGGAAATATGAAGGAGGAAATCAAACAATCTCAGTGCCCTCAATACCATGACGGGCCATCAATGCAACCCAACGAACCATCCTAGGTTCTCGGGGTCGACCAGCATCAACAGGAATACTTTACGGAGCTAGCATGGGTACCCTCTCTAGAGAAAAAGTGACCACGATGGATCCATATCCAAAGTTATTTAGTTTGCCATTTTTCGCTCTAGTCAATTGGCCTTTTATATTGGCCAACACAGCTTCGCACCAGTTGAAAATGGTGCCTCGAAAACAGTCCACAGCAATACGCATCTGGGAACCGGTAGCCACATGCAGTGCGACACTACCACACAGTCTGGTAACAGTAAACGCAATTACTTTCAGCTCGGGATGGATGATATTTTTTATATCAATCCGTTTGTCCCTGGGGTCTACTTCATCATTACAGAACTCTTGTTGAAGACTAGCGACAGTTTGGCCACCTGGCCTAGTCCCAAACAAGGAAAGTTGTTTGCCCCTCTTGGACAAACCAGTCAGAAAATAAATATCCTCCATCTCAATTTCGAGTCGGTGGCCGCCAATATTAAAACACTGGTCCTGCACATTCCACCTGTTTACCAGCCATGTCAGGAGGTCTACCTGTGCCCTCATGCCCTGAATGGCCCAAAATTTATACAAACCGCATGCTCTTAAAGCCTGCATTGTAGGCAAATGGAGCATTGCGGCTTCATCCAAATCCTTGTGCTCACGTTCTCTCCAAATCAACATCTTGCTAATCCTACAATGCATAAAAAGATAAGTTAGAACAATCTAATTTGAAAATTTTTGGGCGGGAAATGAAAATTTTGATTTTGAAATTCAATTGCAAGGGGACCGCACTTTTCCTTCGTACATAGTGCGTAGGAACGCATGCGTTCTATATAAAAAATGTGGACCCATGACCTTTTTCTACATAGAAAAGGGTCGGGGTCCGCAGGTCCTATGTGTTGTACCTGCGGACCCCCACTGGCGATTTCTTAAACATATTTTTCCCTTAAAAAATGAAAACTAAAGCCTAAAAAGAATTGTAAACAGATGAAAAGCAAGATTAAGAGGTTGTGGATTACCTGGGGCTGACGGTTCTCGATTTCGTCAGACGGATCTTCCGAAATCTTCACAGGAACTTTTTACCCAAAAGCTTCTACTTTTCACTCTGAACTTGAACAGTAAAAATGAAGTTGAAAAAGTCCTTTTTATAAGTTTTTTCGAATAGATGAATTTTAATTTGTTTATTTTTCACTTTAAAAAGGGTATTTTGAAAGCATTTTTACTTATTTAAACAGGTATGTGTAATGTTTCAAGTTTTTGTGCAGAAATTGGATTTATCAGGAGAATTGATCATTTTTCAACAAAGAGCATACTTTTATCACTTTTTCGGACTCTTTCAAAATTTTACGAAAAAGCGAAACATTGGAGTTCTCTTTTAAGCCCTTTTCAGACTCTCTAAATATGAAAAGATTGCCGAGTACTTGATTTTTCGAACTCGTTAAAGTAAATGAATGATCGTCCCTTCAGTATAAGTTTACCCCTTTTACGGACTGAAATGGACTATTTACGAAAAAGGTATACGTTGACTAATTACGGTCAATAGAGTTCTCTCCCGCATTATTTTATTCTTTTTCGGGCTCGAGAGACTAAATTTATGAAAAAGTACACCCACGGAGTTTTCTTAAGTTTTTCTTCTGACTCCCTAAAACTGAAAAACACCGAGTTTCTCCTATACTGGACTCGTTAAAACTTAACAGTAAAGGACCTGTTTAATTTTCAACAGGAACGAACCACTCCTTCTTAGGGTTTGAATCTTAAACTAAGTTGGACTCATCCGAAGGATGAGCTTATAAACAAGCAAATGTTATCCTCCTCAAGCTTGTCAAAAATAAAGAGGTACTTACCAGAAATGGTGGGGGAAAAGAGAGAAAAATGGACTTGTTTGTTGTGTTTTGATTTTTCGAAAATCCAATTAACCACTCTTGAACACGACACTTTCAATCACCTGGGTTGGGAAATCCTTTTCCTAACAGTTAATCAAACCTCAGTTGAAAGTCTTCATCCGGTTTCTAGGTATTAGCTTTGGGTCAATTGCTACCAAGCTAGTTGCAGTGTCGTTATGTGTTCAAGAGGACAGTTCAAATAAACCATTCATCTGCAAAATATCTGTCATCCATTTTTTACCATCCATGAGTCAGTCCTTGCCAGTATATTTTCAAAACTTGATCTATGATTTTGTGTTGTGGGCTTGCCTACAACGGATCAATTTCTATCAACGACAACTCATTATCTAGGAAGTTGGTCTAGAAATCATTAGTACCTTGAAATCTGCATGCCTTAATGGCAGGTTTCTCACCTTCGATGATAGGTTGCATCATTCACCTTCGATCGAATGATTCCGTGACATGTTTGACTTCAGCTCATTCATTCACATTTCATGGATTGTACTGGGTACTTTGAGAGCCATTGACATTACTAGTGGTTACTCTCACACTTGTTAACAGTTTACATCATTGACTGGTAATCAAGTGGTTTCTACCATGTTCGACTTCAACACATTCATTCACATGGATAGAATCGTACTAGTTCAAGATGCGGAAATCAAGACCCTGGATCTAGTTTCTACCATCCAGGCTGCAAGGAATTTTTTTATCTTACAGCAGACTATTTACAAAAAGATGGTTGCGTCCATACTGTGTCTACACATGTCTATACTGTGATGTACTCAAAATCATTCCTGTATCAGAAAAGTTTGAATTAGTTAAGTTTTGATCTGAGTATGAGAATGCCTACCTCAGCGATGATATATATATATATTTTGCATTGAATGTTTTTACAGGTTCCGACTGGGGTGACCACAGGATGATCCTTGAAATGATAAAGTACTGCGCTCTTCATATATGACAGACTTCGGCATCATCTATTCCAGACTTTGCACTTTAGGGGGAAATCTGTTACACTGAAAATTGTCATCCTGACATTCTGCTAACTGTATGAGCTCATTATTACTCATACTTCTCCCTTTGGAAGTCTAACATATCAGTTCCTCATGTCAAGCCTTGAAAATCAGAGAAAAGTTCCTAAAAATCTCCCAAACTTTGGTGTCGCACTTTCTCTCTATCTTGCCTGCGGTCCCACACCTAATGTTTAGCTCTCTTGCGTACCTGAACGCACTTTATCTGTGTTAAAAGTGCGGACCCCTGTCAGATCAAAAAGGCGCAAGTAATTTCCAAAAAGCTCAATAAAAGTGAATTCTAGAAGCTTCCAGAAAATATCTTGCGGTGATAGAACCGCTCTTATGAGGTGCATGTATCCCTTATCTTATGGAGCTAACCCCTTGATGTGAGGAGCTTATCCCTTTGAAGGAGGATTCTATCCCTTCATAGTTGGAACAAGAAACCTCCTCTATTCTACTATAAAAAGAGGCATTGGGTAGCCTCAAAGGGAGTTGAAGCTTTAGAATATTTGAAGTTAAGTGCTGTTGAGATTCAGACTCAATTGATTAAGACTTTTGAGAGGAGAGATTACATACCTCTATTAGTCTTGGTTGGAGGAGTGCAGAGCTTATCAAAGTAAAGGAGATTCCTGCTTCGGACCCCGGAAAGTCCTATGCAACATCAAGGCTCAGGTTGTAAGGATTTTCTTCTTTTGAAATTAATACAAATATACTCATTTTTCTCAATAAGCTTTCAATCAATGGTTTATTTCAGAGATTCCTTGATCACTATGATAAGCATGGTTTATGATGATTTCTATATAGGTGCTATGTAATATTTTTCTTGTTTGTGACTACAGGTTTACGAGGAAAACTCCTTCAAGCGCGTGAGGGACAATAACGACTTCAAACAAGCACTGGACAAACGGTAAGTCCTTAACACCTCTATAGAGCTTTTCATAGATCATATATGCTTAGAGAAAGATTAGTCTATTTGGTTGTTTGTTGCTAGATACTTTTAGTACTAGGGAGATCGGTCTTGTTCGCAAGACGGATTTATCCGCCAACAAATTGGCGACTCCGCTGGGAAAGAACTTGTTGTTTTTGGTTCTCTTTTATTTTGATTTGAGGAAATGTTTTCCTAGTTTTTGATTGATAGATATCTTCCTGGGTAGCTTAGTTTTTCTCTGTTTTTGAAAATTTTGAGATCTTTTATGTTTTTCTCTAATTTTTCCTAGGAGCGCACTTTGCCTTCTTTTCATAGTGCGGGCAATTTCGCATTCTTGCTGTAGTAAACAGTGCAGTACTGCACCTGTTCCTTTTGCAAGCCTGCGGACCCTGTTAAAATTGTGAAAAACATTTAGATTTATTTCTTTAGTTTATCTTTATTTTAATTTAGAGTTTTTGATTTTTTCCCAGATTGATGATTGTTTCTGTCAAAATCTTTCTGTGAATGAATCTTAGTAGTATTGGTGTTTTGATGATTTTCTAGAAGTTTTGCATTTTGGATTGTTTTTCACTTGGTCTTTGTAGCAATTCGAAGCATTGACTTGTTAGGGTCCCTTGATTTGGCCGATTGGTGAGCCAAATGACGATGTAACATCAAACCAAGCTTTGGAGCCCAAGGACCTAGCCTTCCTGGACTCAGAGAGGGCTCTCTCTATTATATATAAAAGATATCGGTGTGTTTGCTTGTGGTGTTCTGATATTAGGCTAGTTATGAAGTATGTTTTTGGTTTTTTGTTTTTAAGTTTGTGAGGGATAAAACTGATCAAAGATATAAAATGGGTAACAAGAAGTTAGATCAACTGGGCTATGGGGTCAAAAAGGTCAAGGAAGGTATGAGATGATGATGCAAGGCTGTTGTAGGGCCGATTTGATTCAAGGTAGAAAGGATCTTTGGGCAGAATGGAGTAAATGGACATCAAGTTTGTGAATAACAAAGAGTTTCAAGCATCACTGGTTTAATAGATAACATAAACATGGTAAAGAAAACCCTTAATCATGCAGCATGTAACTATAAACTAATCAACACATTGAAACAAACATTCCAGCCATGCATAGAAGTATAAGACCCTCTAACTTTGGGAAATGGCTATCAGACTTTGGGGAAAACACATAAGACGGAATAACAACTCAAAATACTATGCCGGAAATCCTAAACACAATCTTTAAGTTATTGGGCACTTTGACAAACAAGCTTTCATAGTTTTAGACAAAGGGCTAGATCGGGACTAGGCCTCCTTGGTTCAACAAGATGATGATCTAATCAGTCAAAGAGATAGTTTTATGGACAGAACTATGGACAGTCATAGGTAAGCAGGGCACACCATACATCCTACTCAACATGCATAGAACTTATGAATAAAACTAGCAACAATATCCTTAAGTTACTAAAGAGCAATTAAGAATTCTTTAGTACAACTAAGGAAGAAGAAAACATAAAAGCTATGAAGATTCAGGAATTTTGAGGTGCCTCCATGGGCATATCTCAAAATTAATCTCTACTGATCTATAGCAGCAAGAAGCATGTATCATGAATGAAAACTAGAAGACAACAACAAAGCAAGAAACACTATACCATTCTTCCATGTCATGGAATCCATCAACAATCCTTCATCATTCATCAAAAGCATCCAAGAGGCAGTCTAAAATCATAACACAAGTATGTTCTTCAAAGCTCATATGACCAATATATTGATTCTTCTCTCAAGTTCAGCCTTGTTTTACAATGAAGCCTTGTGGAATAAATAGGCTCAAGTGAGGAAAACCTCATGGTGCAACTAGCTATCCCATTGGCCTAATCAAAATATCTAAACTTGTCCTTGAGGCTTTGCAAAGCCCAAGGCACAAAATATCCCATAAAATATCTAAAAAATGCTAAAAATGGGAATTATATTGACTTTACATCATTTCACAAGTGTAAAAATAGCTAAACGCACATTTGGGAAAAACAGATTTTTTAGGTTCAAAAATTACAAAAATACTTCAAATTTATATCATAAAAAGGTCCCCTGTCTTGCTGGAAACAATTGGCAGCCTTCCCGGTGTCGAAACGAGGCTCATGATAGCTCGTTGGAAATATTTCTATGTCTACTTTCCGGCGCAACTGAAATCACCTCAATCTAATGCCTGAAAGTCCTCCAAATATGTACCTGTGTGTAAAAAGCCAGGAAATAGCAGACTGCTGATATGACGGGCAAAATGTGCAAAAAGTGAGCATTTTTCGCCGTTTTGAGGGGGCGAATGATCTCCAAATGCTTTGAAAATCGCTGAGGACCTACTCATAGAATTATGGCATCAACTGGTATCATCCTTCTCCCTTGAAAAATCCTCAAACTGAAATGGCGAAATTATGAGTTTTCGACCAAAAACCCAAAAAATGCCAAAAAACAAAAAGTTGTCGAAACGAGCCCAAAATTGGCATGCATGACCCTCAGGGGTCCCTAGCAACATGCTCCGAAGCTGAGGCCAAAATTTCAAGAGATGATGTGCTTTTCTCCTCTTTCCGGGCCGGGCGCTTCCCCTTTGCCTTCTTCAATTTCTCTTGGGCTGCCTTTAGTTTGCGCCGGGCAAACTGATTCAACTTTTGAAAGTGATGTGTTCTCTTCCTTTGTAGCTCCAAATATCTGTTTGCTCTTTCAAGCTTCATCTCCAAGTGTTTGTTGGCTCTTTCAAGCCATGCCTCTTTGTTTTCTTTAATTTCCTGCTCAAGGAGTGCAGTGAGAGGAAAGGCTTGGAGATGGGCTTGTTCTTCTTCTTTCTACTTTTCTAAGGCCCTTTTAAGCCCTATGGTCCTAGGCCTCTTCCGCCTAGGCTGGTCTCCCTCTTCTTCCTCATCAAACTCACCAATGATTTCTTCTATCCTTGCTTGCGCCTTAGCTGCCTCATTCTTATATTTGATCGTCTGTGCTTCATGAACAACCGTGTGAACATTCATCTGTTTGTTTTGGATTTCCAAGAAGTAGTTGAAGTTCCTTGCCCTTTGAAGATCCTCCTCTAATGCCTCAATTTTCCCCTCTTTATGAATTAGGAGGTTTTCAAGAAGGCAGGCCTCATTATCACTGTCATCGCTTGGGATTGGGATGACAGCCAATGCACCCCCATGTTTTGTACATTATCCAACTTTGCTTTTCCCTTTGAAGGCCAATCTTGCACTTTTCCTTTTTGTCATGCTAGTAGGTGTCCTTTTGGGCGATTTCCTTTTGCTAAGAACAAACTTTGTCACTGTTGGAGTGGCAGCCTTAGACCCTTTCTTCCTTGTTGTGTTGAGCTTTGTTCTTTTGGGAGGAGGAGACACAACTGATTTACCCTTGACATCTTCTTGAGACTGCTGCTCTCCTTGAGGCTGCTGGATGTTTTCTTCTTGTTGTTCACTTTGCTGCCCCTGTTCGCCAACATCAATTTGTTGTTCTGCTTCAATGCCTTGTTCAATTTGTGTTTCAGCTTGCTGCCCTTTTTCAACAAAATCAAGCTGCTGCTGTGCTTGGATTTCCTGCTCATTTTATGGCTCAAGATGTGGCTCAATTTCCTGTCCAAGCTGCTGTTCCTGTCCTTCCATATCAAGCTGTTGTTCTTCATCTTGTACCTGCTTTTCATTACCTTCTGTTCGCTGCTGACCTTCACCACTGTCCTGCTGCTGTTCATCCCTTTCCTCTTGTTGTTGTTCCTTTTCCTCTTGCTGTCTACTCCCCTCTCTTTCTTCCTGTTGTCCTAGCTGTCCTGTAGTCCTTCTGAGCCTTCTAGGAGTAGGCCTGCTGGACAAAGGTACCGGGCGATGGATATGCTGAGTGGGAGACACATGGACAGGAGGAACAGTAGAGAAATCTGGGTGACTGATGAATACATCCCATGGAACTTCCTTCTTCTCTAGCTGATGTAGGATGATAATTTTGATTAGAGAATGATGGAAAAGGGAAGGTATTTGCAGAGGTGGGGCCTTCATCTGGACTGTAGATGCCATCTTCTCGATGCTCTTGAATAAAAAGTAAGGGAGATTTAGTTGCCTGTTTCTAGTGAAATGCATCAATAGGCAGACATGGTATGCATAAACTCGATCAAATCTCCCTTCACAAGTAAAATATTTCATTATGACTTTCATAAGAGGAGCATAGCTGTCAAGAAGATATGAAAAAGGGAAAATAGCAGTGAAAGAATCCCTATGCTCAGGCTTGATGAAAGGCTTGTAATCTTCTAAGTCAAGATGGGCCTGTTTAAACCATTTTTCGCCATGATATGGAATCTTGGTGGCCTTGGACACTGATCTTGGAGAAAACTTGAAATCAAGGTCCGCTACCCTGAAATTCTTGTTCTGGAACCTCAGGGCGCATAGGTGTGTTAATGGCGAAAAAATTTTGACCTCCTGTATCTTCTGGCAGAAATCTAGGCAACCTACTTCATGGAAGTTGAAAAGGATGGATGGATGAGCATGAACCTCTTCTGTAGAGATCGGCTCATATCTTTTATGCGGACCACTCCCGATGTCTTGCCTAGGAGGCATTTTTACCTAAATGTGCTTTGAAAGAAACAAACTGCCTCACTGTGTGTAAACTGCCTTCTTGGAGTCAAACTGTGTCAATTCACTATTTTTTATAGAGAGAAAATGTATTTGGATGATTTACAACAAGTTTCCTTACAAATACAAAACCCCCTGCTCTTTCAGAAAGTGGTCTGTCTACCTTTAAAATATCTTTGTCAGTATATTTCTCAATAAGATATAATACAGTGGAATGAAGGACAGACTGTTAGGAAGAAAGATGTATATAGTGTCAAAATTTCCTTGCTTGGTGATTTTTGGAGCTTAACAACACATCTTTGTACCTTGGATCAATGGTGTACTTTCCAATTATTTCAAAACCTGCCCTTCCAAGTGTGCCAATCTCTCAACAAACTTACATATGGTGCAATCCACCTTTAGTATGACCAGACAGTCAATGTCACAGTTTTATGTGCCTAGGTGACAAAGTTTTGGAAAATGCTTCAAAAAGTTCAACAAGGCCTGCAAGAGTCTTCACTTTGCAAAATAAACAAGACCTCTTAACAATGTAACACCTTTGGCTTTGTTAGAAAAACCTTTACTCTATATGAACATCCACTTATCAATAAGCTCGAAAAACAAAAGACAGTCAAGCAACAAACACAGTGAACACTGTCTTTTCTGTAAGAAGTGTGAGCAACTTTCCCCTGTAGCTTTCAACCTATAAATTGCTCTTTGTCAAAAACCCTTTCTTCTGATTATACTTCACTGTCTTCTATAGGCATGTCACTTCATCAAACATAATCATACAAATACAAAGTTAACCCTCAGTGTGAGCATACAGCCAGACTCACTGATATGGAACAAGGTGACAGAATTTTGAAGAATGTTTTTACAAGTTTAACCAAGCCTGTAAGAGTTTATCTCTTTCCCATAAGCAAAAATCCTGTTTTTAATATGGAAATCCTGCCCTTTGTAGAAAAACCTCTACCCTATCTGAATATCAACTTGTTAAAGTAAACTGGAAAAACACAATAGTCAAGTAGAAAATTCAGGAAAAAACTGCCCTTTCTGTGGCTTATAGGGTTAACTTTTTCCCTTTGATGCTTTGAAGGTATAGGATCCCTGGTCCTTTGATTAATGAAGGTGAAACGAACTGCTCTTAGTTTCAACACCAATTCTTTCCTGTAGGTGCCTTAAATAATACATCAGCATTTTACCACAGTTTTACACTTCGAATCACTACACAGCCAAAACACTGTTTTTCTGATATAGTGACAGAGTTTGAAAGTTCTGTATGCTATGGTATGAGGAATTTGAAAAAGTTCAACACACTGTTTTCTCTATAGGCACTTTTAGCAGAGTATTTACCATTCAAGCACAGTTTCAACCCATGGATATTTTCACAGCAAAACCAGTTGACAGATATGGTGATGTAGCAAGATAAACGGGGATAAGTCCTCTTTTGATTTGACCTTAACCCTAATAGGCAGCTTCTCAAAATATATGATGATAATCAAACTAAGTCAAACTCAACAATTTTGTTCCAACCCTTTCATTCTTTGCAGTCATTTGAACCATATACCCTAACTGTATATGGACAATTTCAGCTTGGTTTCACCACGGTAGTGAGGGTGTTTTGATGATCTTTTAATGAAAATATGGCTCACAGGTGTTTGATATTTCACCAGTTGATCAGGAAAAACTATTTGCTCTCACACCATAGCTTGAAAATAGGGCTTTTTAAACCTTCATGTCACTTAGCACTTTGTTTCAAAAACTGAGAAGGCATATGAAAATACCTTGAGAATATGATGGAGAAGCTTATTGATGCATTTAGTCCAGCTCCGGAGGTGTTTTAGATAGCTTACGAGGGCCAAAAAGATGCGCGACGTGCTGGGCTCTAAGAGTGTCGCGCCGAAACAACTATCGGGTGGCTCTGTCGGGTCGGGCGGGCGCCTTGTACAGGCGCGTCGCGCGACAGTTGAACGCCCGTTCAAATCTTCTTCCAGGCGCGTCGCACAATGTTCCAGGCGCGTCGCGCGGTGAAAAAAAAGCCAACTCCTGCAGATCGAGCTGAAATTTCTTTGTTTCGATGCTGAGGGTAGCAAAGAGACCTTGCCTGGGCTTGATGAATTTAAAAATGGAACGAAAAAATAGCTTTGATATTTGTTTGAAGCATAGAAAACAAACGATCCCATTTGACTTGGGAGGGTTTTTCTTTTTCAAAAGTTTGAAAACGGTTTGTTCTTTAAACAATATGTCGAACCTTCATTTTTTCAACACATAGCTCGAGACCTGTAAATATTGTTGGCAAAAAGTGGCATACACTCTGGCTATTTTCGGTGAGTATGATCCTTTATAAAAACAAACCTCCAGGATTAGATTTTCTTTCACTGTGTTTTAACATTAGTGTTGGAGAAAAACTTAACTGCCACTTTGTTAATCCCTTGCTTTGACAGATCTGTCTTTTCTTGTTTCTTCAACCTCTTTCTTATTGCAGGTGCCCAAATTTGCTGACATTATTTGAATTTTAGTCATGCCTCTTTGATTTAAGAAAGGTGCCCCTTTTCAAAATACTTCCCTGCTTGTAGGTGTATCATCTATGATATCTCTGTCTTTTTAAATAATGAAGAAGCTGTATTTGTTTCACACCTTCCAAACCCTGACAGTATGTCAAATGACTTCTTTGCCTATTCATAAACTTGTATACCTATTTACAATGTCTTTTTGGGAACTAATCTTGAATTGCCTCCCATCATTTGTGATGTATATCTGAAAGGGGAACTTTATGAAACAGGAAGAACAGGGCCCTTTGAAACACAATTATCATTTCCTTTGACTAGTGCAATGATCTTTCTTTTCGTAATAGAATCATTCCAAGGTTCAAATCTGTCCACTGCTTGACACTTTTGGTGATTCTTTTAACAAGGAAAAACCACTCAAGATCTGTCAAAGAGCATTGAAAGCTGTTTTTTCATTTTAAAAGGAGGTGGTCTTTCTTCTTCCAACTTGGTTGATAGTTTCTGCTTCCATGTGATTCATAAGCTCTTTCTTTGATGGTAAGTGCCATATTTTAGTTGCATCCATTCATACTATCTTTCTCTGTTTACTTGGAAGGAACTCTTTTAGACTTCTTGGAATGTGACAGTGAGGTGTTGTTGGACCCCTTCTCTTAAGGAAACTGCCCCTTTTTGTATCAATGGCATACATATTCAAATTGTCTCCTGTCCACTATGATGTATAGTTTGAAAGACATTTCCCTATGAGTAGGAAAACCAACACCTTTTGAAACATAAACACCATCTGTTACCTGTGTAATGACTTTTGCTTTCCTTCTTTGTCTCTTTCCACTGCATCTTTGACCAATCAGTCTTTAAAAACAGTCAATGCCTTGGCCATCTGCTCATGAATGAAGGAGGCCCTTCACTTGGCAAAGTATCTGAAGATTGCTTGACAAGCCTGCCTGACAAGGGTTTTTCTTGGATATGATGATAAGAAAACAAAATTGAAAACATTAATACTTTTACCTATGCCTGCAATCACTACTGTGCTTCAGGAAAACCCTAGTCAAGGTGTCACTGTCTCACTGTACTACTCTTTGCTGAGGGGAACTGAAATGTCACCATTTTCCTTGGTCAACTTATGACAAATTATTTAAAAGATAATCTCTGTGACTATGGAGGTTAGCACCCTTTTGAAAAACAACCACCTTTTCTTCTGCCTGGGTAATGACATGATTTGTCAACATTTCTTCAATTTGGTCTTGTTGAAACAACAGACTGCTTATGATTAGAGTTTTTTTCACTAATGATATGTCTCTCTAAGGTTTTAACAATTCATATGATTTGAAAAATTCAAATGACTTCCTTTACAAGACCAAAACTCTTTGTTCCCTTTAACTTGCATACTTCAGACTCTAGCCCTGTTATGATCATCACTTACACTCAGAAAAACCTAGAGTCACTGTTTCACTGTTCAGTAAAAAGCAAACCTGGGCTTTTGCAATCCTTAAAGTCAATATTGGCCAGCGCCCTCTGCTTGTAGATGAAGGAGGCACCCTAACCCTCTGCTTGTAAATGAAGGAGGTTCTTGGCCATGAAAAATTACCAGTTTGTTGTGACAGTGGTGTCTTTCTCTTACTGTGATTTTCATGCTGAAAGGAAGCTGCAAGGTCTTGATGAGTGACTCTCTATCTTGCAGATATATCTCAGGCTCATGTTTACATTGAGAAGCAGTTGTTCTTCTAAATTTAGATTCAAGAATCTTCTCCTGAGATGAAGTTATATTTCCTGTCTTTGTAGAATCCATAAAACACTGTGAAATACCTAATAATCAGCTTGGGACTGTGGTTTATGTAGTGCTGAGACCTAGGGGTGTGTAAGTGGCGCGATTTAGAGCTGTGATCAACTTGATTTGCAGAGTGAGAGGTCAGTCATGATTGGTCTGTAGCAGATGGAGGTTTTTGGCTTTTTGATGTTTGCCAAAGGTAAAATGCCTTAAAGCGCCACTTCCTAACTTAGGGGAGGCTTTTGAAACAGACTTGGATTTGCCTTTTTAGAGCTGATGGGCAGACTAGTAGGGCTGAAGCTAGAAAAGATGGTGATAATGGGTTTTAATTTTGACATGGGCAGACTGAAAAGTAAGAGGGTGAAAAAAGTTTTATGAGGGTTTTCTAGATGACAAATTGACATATGGAAATCAACTTCTAGAAAACTCAGCTATGGATATAGTCATCACTAACATGTGAAAAATACAGATGACTAACATGACTATTTCAAATACCTGAGATTACATTGGTTTTTGGTCTTTTGCTGAATCTGACCTGATTGTGAAGTCATCCTTTATTGAGAAATAGAGTTGCATGTTTCTTTGCAAATCTTCAAAAAGAAATTTTGTTATTGGTTTTTGAATTTCATTTTTTTATAAAAACATAATTGAGTGTTTTTGATCTGTTTTTTATTCTGAATGAATAGATCCTTAGTTTTCTGAATAACTAAGTAAAACATTCTTCAAAAAAAATTTAAATTTTTATTCAAATAGGTTATTAAAATTTGTAGATCTCAGAATTAGTTTGATAGTTTTGTGTGATTTTCATAGAAGTTTATAGATCTCTTTTGAAGAAAATTTGTTTTATAGCTTCAAGTTTTTGAAAGTGAAAGGATTTTCTTATGAGCTTTGATAGTTTGTTTCATTTGGATTTATTGTTGAAAAGAAAAAAAAAATCTTCTTTCAATTGTTCTTTATGTTTAAAGAAGGAATTGTTCATTAAAAGAATTGCATTCTCCAACTTTTCCTTAATTAGAATTTCATTGAAAGAAAATGATCTGATTATCATTTTTAGGTGCATTTTTAGTGTTTCTGGAAGTCGAGTCTTCACACCATCAGGGTTTTACTTCCGCACCCATTGACTTAAGAAACAACTCTTAAAAGTAACGCTTAATTAAAATTCATCTAGCAATCTTTTTATTTTCTAGGGCTCTTATCACCGACATAGCTTAGGCTAGTATCTTGGAGTAGGGAGTAATTAGCTCTCCAAGGTATTAAAAAAAACAAGTAGACAAATCTTGCGGTAGGAAATAAACCCAATTGTAATTTGTATAATCTGGGAAGCTTCTCTTAAAGAATTCAATCATGAGATCATGTCTGAACCTTTGAGACAATGAATTCTGTTTCAATGGGGAAGATAGAAGATTTTGTGTGCATTACAAACGGTAAAGCTCGGATTAACCATTGTTGAGGAGCCTGGAGTCACTTGTCGGTAAACCTCGGATTAACCATGTCGAGGAGCCTTCAAGGGGATTGAGCTTTGTTACTCTACACTTATATCTGTCGGGAGTTCAGATTAAGCTGATGAACTCCTTTGTTTCTCTACCTATAGTGGATCGAATGTCAAGGTTAAGCTGTTTGACAGGATTTTATTCTCTAATTTAAAACATGAAATTGAAAATTGACCAAATCAGGATTAGACAGTCTAATTCGTCATGTACTTGTGGCATGAAAGACAAGCTGCACACAAATATTATTTTGCAGAAAATGAAATCTAGAAAATCAGGGCTAGTATACACAGTTTGTTTTTCATCCCTGCTTTCCTCTTTGGTTCTATTTTGAGCATGTGGAACCAGTATCTTTTCCTAATCTATTTTCTTTGACAAGTCAAGCTTACACAATTTTGACTATCTTTCCTCTCACTAAATTATCAGCAAATAAATTTAAAACATGTTCAATTATGATTAGGCTAGATAACTGAACAAGACATTTGAGCACTAGTAGCGGAATTTAGACTTGCATGCTTTCAGAATGACTATTTTTTGAACATGGGGCTTTCTTTCTATTTTTCAAACCGCCCTCTTTTTCTATTTTTCTATTGTTTTTGAATTTTCTATTTTTTTGATTTTTTATTTTTCAAACAATGGTATATACAATGATTGAAAATGTTTTAAAATTGGAGTTCTTGACAAAAATAATGCTTTAATGTCCTGCCATTCACAGGACCTCCAAAAGTTTCTGTCCCATCAAGTTCTTGCAGGAAAAGGCATTATTTATGCTCACTGAGCTGAAGATGAAAGGCCCCTTCCATAAGTTTTAAAACTTGCCATGTTTACCTTTGTCTTCTCTTCTAGAATCCCATTTTAACGCTTTGTCCCCAATATGAAAATCATTTTCCTTGTTCCTTCTGTCAAAAATCTGTTTTATTTTGTCTTGTGCTAACTGAGCCTTTTGGTAAACTTCTTCTCTTGTTTGTTGTAAATAGATAGTCTGATTTACCCTCCTTTGCATGTCATTTACTTCTATTTGAACTTCTTGCAATAGCTTCATTACTGGAACCCCTAAGGATGTTGGGAAAATGGCATCTATGCCATACACTAGTTGGTAGGGAGACATACCGATTGATTTTTTGGTGGTCAGTCTATCAACCCATAGTGCGTGTACTAGTTTTCCATGCCATGCTTTTTGATTTTGTTCCAGAAGTTTCTTGATGATGTTGACTAGGCTTTTGCTAGAGGACTCAGCTAAACCATTACCTTGAGGGTAATAAGCTGTGGAATGTCCTAATGAAATGCGATATTTGTAACAGAAGTCAACCATTCTTTTGGAGGAAAAGGCAGCAGCGTTATCTGTAATGATCTTTCTAAGACAACCGAATCTAGATAGGATGTTGGTTTCTAGGAACTTAATGATGATTGAATCGATGGCATTCCTGGAGGGTATGGCTTCTATCCATTTGGTAAAGTAATCAGTGGCTGTAAGGATCCATTTATGTTGAGCGGACGAAGAAGGGAAAATTTCCCCAATAAAATCTAGACCCCATTGCTAGAAGGGTCCTTCAACTATGATGGGATGTAAGGGCAAGGGTAAAAGTTTTTTATTGGCATCAAAAATTTGGCACTTATGGCATGTCATAACTAGTTTGTGAGTGTCAGGAAATAAGGTAGGCTAATAATAACCGGCTCTAAGGATTTTTTTCGCTATGGTTTTCCAGTAGAGATGACCTCCACATTCGCCTTCGTGCATTTCATGAATAATTTTCTCTGCATCATACTCAAGAAAACATTTAAGCAGCATACCAGTGGGATTTTTCCAATACAGAACTCCATCTATAATGCAAAACTTTAGAGATTTTTGTTTAATGAATCTTGCTTTTGTTTTTGATAAAGTTGGAGGAGCATTTAGATAAAATAACACATAAAGAATATCTACATACCAAGGTGAGTTTAAAAATACTTGTTCAACATGAGGGGTTGTGCATTCTTCCTGTTCTTCTAAGGTGTCAACAAAATTTATATCTAATGCTTGGAGGTTAGTTTCAGCCATTAGTCTTGCAAGTCCCTTTCCTTTAACCAGTTTGGTGGGTCGGATTTCTAAGTCATATTCTAAGATGATAGCAATCCATTTTCGCATTTTACCATCGGGATCTTGGTTTAATATGTCTTTGACGATGGCATTAGGAACAAAAGCAATGATATGAGAATGAAAGATGTAAACTCAGAAATATTTCAGTGCTTTTACCAATGCGAATGCCTATTTTTCCATGATGTTATATTTCAAGGGAGCATATCTTAGGGATTTGCTAAAAAAGGCAATGGGTTGTTCTTGCCCTGCTACGTTCTTTTGTAACAATATAGCAGTTATCGTGTGTTCCAAGGCAAATGAAAAAATGTAAAAATCTTTGGTGAAATCAGGACTTATTAGTACCAGTGTTTCAATTAGGGCTTTTTTAACTAATTCAAAAGATTTTTTGGCTTCCGTAGTCCATTTAACCCTGACCTCTTTTTTCAACATGTTTGTGATATCTCTTAGAAGTTAGGCAAGATTTGGGATGAATCTTCTTAAGAAATTAATCTTTCCGATAAAAGATTGCAGCTCCTTTATGTTTTTGGTGTGACTTATTTGTAATATGCCTTCAATTCTTTGGGGGTCTATTTTTATTCCTTCTTCCGAAATGATGTGACCTAGGAGTTTTCCTTCTTCGAGACCGAAAAGTGTTTTCTTGGGGTTTAGGGATAAACCATATTTTCTACATTTGTTAAAAACCTTTCTTAAGTGAACCAAGTGCTCTTCATCTGATTTGGAATATATTGTGATATCGTCGAGATATATGACTATGAAATAACCTATGTCTTCGGAGAAGGCTATGTCCATGGCTCTTTGGAATGTGGCGCCACATTCATCAATCCAAAAGGCATTTTAACGTACATGAAAGTGCCCAAAGGTGTGGTGAAAGCAGTTTTGTGTTGATCAATGGGGTAAACCAACACTTGGTTGTAACCAGAAAAACCATCAAGTAATGAGATCCTTTTAGCACCTACTACCTTTTGAAGTATGAGGTCCATTTGGGGCAACGGATAGTTGTCTTTTAAATAGGCTCTATTCAGGTTTCGGAAATCGATGCAAAGTCTGATCTCACCAGTTTTTTTCCTAACTGATACTAGATTTGAAACCCACTCAGAGTACCTGAGGGACACTATTATCCCAGCATCATACATCTTTTTGATTTCCTTTTCAACCAAAGGTAGTAACACTGGGTTTATTATTCTTAACTTCTGTTTGAAAGGCTTCTGGTTTTCTTTGAGGGGAATCTTATGTTGAATGATTCTTGTGTCGTATGATTTCAAATCTTGGTATCCCCATGCGAACACATCTTTAAATTGTTTAAACAACCTGATGTACTTCTGTTTTATCTGAGGAGGGAGGGTTTTGGATAGTTTGATCTTTCTTGGTTCTTTTGTGCTTCCTATGTTATATTCTTCTATGTCGACCTCGGTAGATTCCATTTTTGGCTTTTTGGCCACATCGTTAAAATAAAACAATTCCTCTAAAGGCACAAGCCCTCTTGGTATGGTGTCAATTTCACAGTGTAAGACTTCAAGTTCCCTTTGGTCTATGTCCTCTCCTATCTCAGTTTCATATGAATGATTTACCAAGTTTACCTCTATCCAAGAAGGTAAATTTGGCTCTTGATCTTGATTTTTGCTAGGATTATTTTCTTCATTTTCTAACTCTGTTTTGGTTGCTTCAAATTCATTCCTAGATTGTAAGAAATCATTAATTTGATCATCATCTTTGAATATTTTCCAATGGTCAATATTATCTGGTACTGTAGGGCAATGTTTGACCTGAATACTATATTGCTCATTTAGAGATGGTATTTGGCCATTTCTTGCAGCAAAGGCGAGCTCATTGGCTAGGCTATTTTGAACCCTAGGAATATAAGTGAGTTCATATTTTTCGAAGGTTTTGAGGATGTCTAAAGCTACATTCGTATATCCTCTTAGTCTTGGGTTTTTTGCCGAATATTCACATTTGATTTGCCTAAGTACAAATTCTGAATCTCCTTGGGCTGATATTTTCTTAGCGCCTAAGTCCATGGAAATTTTTAGGGGCTAATATTCGCAGGTGGGCTAATTTTCCATGCTTTTTCCAAAAAAAAGATTAGCCAATTCCCATTTTTTTAAAAATTGATTTGCCCAAATTTTATATTATAAAAATATTTTACCCTAAAAATTGCCCAAAATTTATATATACTAATATAAAATTATTACAAAACTAAATATTTTTACAAAAAAAACATCAAAAGTTTTACAATTCACATATTGGGGAGTACTAACATTCGCCAAGTTTTTAAAATTGAAGATAAAAGTGCAACATTAAAATTTTCCCTGCCTAAGTCCTGAAGTATGTGCAGACCAAGGAGAAGGGCCTCATATTCCGCAATGTTTTTAGTACATTGGAATTCTAATCTGAAAGAATGACCTTCATTAGTATTGTGTATCCAGATGCCAGCCCCCGAACCAGTTTTTCCACAAGAACCGTCAAAGCTTATACTCCAAAGAGCCTCTTTTTCATACATGATACTAAGTTGTTTTTCAGGTTTCTTGGAGCTTTGGTCATCAGTTTCTTCATTTAGTAATGGGAACTGTGGTTTTGATGGTTTGAAATCCTATTCATTTTCTTTTATCTGCTCATTTATATCACTTTCATTGTATAAGATAAAAGAATCTAAATTGGAAGGAATGGAATAAATGGGAGTGTTGTTTGGCTTATCCCGGTTTCTAACCATGTATTTCATGTGAGTTTCTCGGTATAATCTCATAGTCTGGTTGAAAACTGGGATGGTAGCGAATGACATATCCATTTGAAGGTTACCTTGTATTTTTGCAGCCCATGCCCTTGATAGTAGCATTCCATACTTAGGAGGAATATCGGCCACTACTACATCCATGACAAGGTTTTTTGTCGATAGTTGTGTTAAAGCAAAACACAGGTTCTTTATTAGACCTAAGCATTTGACCCAACTTCAATCAAAGGAGTACAGGTCTTTGTAAGGTTGAGTTACCTCTAGACCCAGGTTTTCCATGACTGCTTTAGGCATAAGGTTATGGGAGGCACCAGAATATAACATGGCGTTATGTAATATCTTATCTTGTATGTTCAAACTTACATAGAAATGAGAGACAGTTCCTTCTTGGTATTCACCTTCTATTTTGGGGCCGAACAAAAGCTCGGGTTTGTCATTAGTTAGATTTAAAGTATCTGCCTCATTTCCTATGTCAAAAACTTTGAATATTTGAGATCTATACCTATCTATAGTTATTAGCTCAGTAAGGGGTATGGTTATTTTTATTTTGGCAATTTCCCCTTCAAAACTAAAAGGAGTTTGTAGTTTGGATAGATTTGTTTCAGCTTTTTCAGACATGACTTTCTCTATGTTCTTAATTTGCTGACTCTGTTTCGGGACTTTGTTCAACATAGCCATCTCAGGAATCTTGGAAAAGGTACTTAGACCATCTGGACTAAAGCTTGTCTGAATAGCTTTATCTTTGTTTTGGTCAGCTTTCCTGACCACGATTTTGTTGCTATCCACTGCTTTTTTAAGGATGTTATCAGGGGTTTTAGCAGTGTCCGAGCTACCTTTCCTGGAGTTGTCTTGGTTTTTTCTACTTCTAAGATCATACTGCCTGTGAGCTTCTATTATGGCATTCTGAAAATCTATAGCAGGATCTTCGGGATCTTCATAGTTGGTTTCATTTTGATTTGGAGAGAAGAAATCTTGTTCTTCTTCTGTGAGGTAAACCTCACTCTCGTTATCAGAACCTATTAGGTTCAAATGAATTTCATCAATGGGTTCTGTATCCCTCTCATCCTCATCAACATAATTTTCATTGAAGGGTGGCCTGATTTTTTGGTCATTTTCCCTTGGTTTATTTTGAGACTGGTCTCTCCTAAAGTTTTGGTTCCGATTCCAGTTTTGAGGGTTTGGCTGGTTGTCCCTAAGAGGTGCTTTTTCACTCATTTTTTCCCACATCTTTGTCATGGATTTAACCAGGCCATCTATTCTAGAATTTGAGGAAGATACTGAAGGGGAAACTTCGTCACGGTACATGACTTTCTTCTCTGCTCTTATCCTAGCTCTCCTTTCAGCTAAGTTGGCTTCTGCATTTATAGCCACTTTTTGCATTTCCTCTAAGGTTGGGGGGTATTTGTTTCTTAGTTGATAAGTCATTTCTGGGTCGAAACCTTCGGAAAAATTTGCTAAGGCTGAGCCAAGTGGAGGTTTGAAATGAGGTGGGAGGGTGTTATAAACACTGTTGAACCTAGTGCAATATTCCTAGAAACTTTCACCATTTTCCCGTTTTAGATTGTTATATTCCGACAGGATTTGAATGGGGTTCTTTCTGATTTCCCACTTATTTATGAAGTTTTGGTAGAGTTCTGGGAGATTGTGTATGCTATTTAGAGTTAAGCCCTTAAACCTTTTTTTGGGTTCTCTGCCCAGGCTTTGGGCGAACATCCTCATTCTTATAATCTCATATTCTATTTCCATGTACTCAAAGGCATCGCTAATTCTATCTACATGTTGTTGAGTGGTAGTAGCCTCAACTCCAGTAAAGTGTGGGATTTTGGATTGATAGTCATTTTGTAAAGGAGACAAAGGGTGTGGCAACACCAAGGGTGCATACCAGGCTGCCATGGCAGAAGCTAATGGATGATGTACAATATGAGGGTTTGTAGGATGAGTAGTGGTTTGGATGGGTGTGGCGGATGTACTTGGGATAGTAGTCTGATTTTGAGCAGATCTAGGGTGGTAGGAGCCAAAGTGATGGAGAAGCTAAAAGTCAGGAGGTGTAGTACGTGAGGCTTCTCTACTAGGACTCTGTGGAAAATCTAGGGGCTCAAGATCGTCAAAGTTTACCTTACTTTGTGACTTGCTTATAATAAGGGTTTTTGTTGATTTTAAGTAAAATGGGGAATCCTGCAAGGATGTGAGGTGTTCAGGTACTGATCTTGCTTTACGAATGGACCTATCGGTAGCTAAGTTGCCAGTTTTGGAAGCTTGCCACAGAATCTTCTCTGGGTCATATACTATGATAGGGGGATTTGGGTCTGGATGAGATCTGGTATTGATTCTTCATGAAGCCAGATTTCAAATTCAGAGTTTAGAGAGGATGGTATTTGTGATTGTTTTTGGATGGATGGCCTCTCTAAGGGTTTTGCTAATGTTAAGGATGGTAAAAAAAAAAATGAGGGCTAGTGGAGTCGCCAGGTGGTTTTCTTTGAGATCTATGATCCGCCACCAGTACTATCAAAGATGCTTTCGAGAAAAAGTCTTCTAGCAAACTTTGAGATGAAGACTTGCAAGGAAGAGTGATCATTTGGTTTCAATAGTTTGCTAGGCTGTCTGGACAAGCTAATGGTTCTATCTGCAATTTTATTTCTGTTTATCTCCTATGTTTAGGTGAAGTTTTCTGAATCGCTAAGTTATACTTAGTTTGTCACTGATCAAAGAGTTTGCACCATGAGTTTTAAGTTTTGGAAAGGATGAGTCAACAGAAAGGTATGGTTTATGAATTTTTTGGTTTTTTAATGGAGTTTTTTAGGCCTACTGGAGGCTAGTGGAGTCGCCAGGTAGAACTTGGTTGTTTTTGTAGAGATGTAGCTATGGTCCACCACCAATAACTAGGGAAAAGCCAATTTGGGGAAGTTTCTTGGGGTTTTCTGAGTTTTATATGTAGCCTATGAGGTTTGGAAGAGTTTTCTATAATGGAATCATCATTTTGATAAGATGGTGAAAGAGCTAGCTTCTACTCTTCAAACAACACTTAAGCTTTCTAAGTTTTATTGAGACTTTGAGAGTTACTAAGGATTACTTAGATTGTCACTAACTCGGAAGGTCCCACCGTGATCGCCATTATGTTAGGGAGCGGTGGGATAAGTCAATCAGATAGTATTCTTAAGGCTGCTAGAAATTTTAGGGAATCTAAGTTTTTTTATCACTCGGAGTCCCACCATGATCGCCATTATGTTAGTGTGGCGATGAGGTGGCTAAATGGCAGGTATTCTTGAAGATAAGGGATTTCTGGAGTCCTAAGGTGTACTTAGATTGTCACTAGCTCAGAGTCCCACCGTGATCGCCATTATGTTAGTGTCCCGTGATTTGGATGATTGGCAAGCCAAATGACAGTGTAACATCAAACCAATCTTTGGAGCCCAAGGACCTAGCCTTCCTGGACTCAGAGAGGGCTCTCTCTATTTTTTTAAGGGATATCTGTGTGTTTGCTTCTTGTGTTTCTAATTTTAGGCTAGTTATGAAGTAGGTTTTTTGGTTTTGTTTTTTAGGTTTGTGAGGGATGAACTGATCAAGGACTAAGATAGGTAAAAAAATTCAGATCAACTGGGCTATGGGGTCCAAAATGTCAAGAAAGCTTTCAGATGGTGATACAAGGTTGCTGAAGGGCCATTTTGATCAAGGTAAAATGGATCTTTGGGTAAAATGGAGTGAGATGGACACTAAATTTGTGAATAACAAAGGATTTCAAACATAAATATTTCAATATTTGACATAAAAATGGTAGGGCTAACCATTAATAATGAGAAATATAACTATAAACTGATCAATGCATAGAAATAAACATTCAAGCAATACATAGAGATATATGACTCTCTAACTTTGGGAAATTGCTATCAGACTTTGGGGAAATACATTTAAGACAAAAAAACAATTCAAATCACTATGAGGAAATTCCTAAGCATAGTATTTCAAGCTATTGGGCACTTTGAAAGCAATATTTCATAGTTTTAGGCAAAGGGAAAGATCAGTACAAGACCTCCTTGGTTCAACAAATGACAATCAAACAATCAAAGAAAGGTTTCAGAGGTGGAGCTATGACTAGCCATGAGTAAGCAGAGCATACCATGAATCATACTTAGCATGCATAAAACCATAAATGAAACAAGAAAACAATTTCTTCAGTTATCAAAGAGCAATCAAGGATTCTTTGAGATGACTAAGAAGGAAGAAAACATAGAAGCTATAAAGAAACAGGAAATTTGAGGTGCCTCTAAGGGCATGTCTCAAATATATTCTCAATTGTCTTATAGCAAGCAAGAACATGGAAATATGAATGAAAACAGAGAAAACATAACAGAGAGGGACACTATACCATTTTACCAAGTCAAGGAATCCAACAACAGTCCTCTTTCATCATCCAAAAACATTCAAGAAACTATCCAATGCATGAGACAAGTGTTTCTTCCAAGCTTGTATAGCCATATATTGCTTCTATTCATCAAGTTCAGCCTTGTTTACAATGAATTCTCTTGGAATATATAGGCCAAGATGAGGGAAAACCTCCTAGTGCAACTTGCAATCTCATTGGCCCATCAAAAATATATGATTTTGTCCTTGAGGCTTTGCAAAGCCCAAGGCACAAAATATCTAATAAAATATCTCAAAAATGCTAAAAAAGGAAAATATATTGACTTTTCATAACTAATCATGCCAAAAAATAGCTAAACGCACATGAGGAAAAGTCACTTTAGAAAGGTACATTTTTTACAAAAATACTTAAGAAATATATCAGCAGAAAGTCCTCTGTCTTGCCGGCAACTTTTGGAGGTCTTCCAGATGTCGAAACGAGGTTTGTGATGGGTCGTTGGAAAGATCTGAATGTCTATTTTCTGAAAATTTTTATTTTTCTCCAAACTGATCACTGAAAGTCCATAAAAAACTGACCTGTGTGTAAAAACCCAAAAAATAGACCTTGTTGATAAACGGGGCAAAGTGTGGAAAAAGTGAGAGATTTTCACCATTTTGGGGGAGAAAATCATCTTCAATTGATCTGAAAATCATTGAGTAGATGCCCCTAAAATTATGGCATCAAATGATACCATTTTCATCCTTTGAGGATGTCCCAAACAGAAATGGCAATGCCCATGAGTTTTAGCAAAAAGCCCAAAAATGACAAAAAACCAAAACTTGTTGAATTTTGCCCAAATTTGGCAAGCATGACCCTCAAAGGTTTTCAGAAACATGCTGTGAAGCTGAGGCCAAAATTTGGAGCTTTGAGGTGTCTTTCTTCATTTTTGGTGCTGGGTACCTCCTTTGAGCTTCCTTGAGTTTTTCCTGTGTGCCCTTCAATTTCTGTCGGGTGAACTAATTGAGCTTCTTATAGTGCCCGGTCATTCTCCTTTGAAGGTCCAAATCTCTATTGGCCTTCTCCAACTTCTTTTCCAAGTGATCATTCACCCTCTCGAACCATGCTTCTCGATTGTTCTCTATCTCTTGGGTGAACAAAGTAGTGAGAGGAATAGATTGGAGAAGGGCAACTTCTTCCTCCTTTTATTTCTCAAGGGCTCTTCTGAGTCCCATGGTTCTTGGCCTCTTTCTCCTGGGCTGATATTCATATTCACTCTCATTGAACTCACCCATGATTTCTTCCAATTTAACTTGTGCCTTGGAGGCCTCCTTTTTTATATTTGATGGCTCATGTTTTATATACCGCCATGTGGACACTCATCTGTTTATTTTGTGTTTGCAAAAAGTGATTAAAGTTTCTAGCCCTCTCTAGATCTGTCCTCAAAGCATCAATTTGGCTTTCTCTATTGATCAAGAGGGACTCTAGGATTCGGGCCTCATTGTCGCTATCATCACTTTTGATTTGAATTATGTCAAAGTCTCTCTCCTTTTCATGGCTGCTTTCTTCTTTCTCCTTTCCCTTGCTTTGGGTGGCCTTCTTGGTCTTCCTCCTCTTGGGTAAATTGACAATGGGCTGCTTGGGAAATTTCCCCTTACTTCGGAGGGCCCTAGTAACATTTGGAGTTATAGTTTTAGGCACCCTTTTCCTTGATGTTTGGGGCTTGGCCACTTTTGGAGAAGAAAGCATGGACCCTTGCCTAGGAGAGGCAGCTAGCACATGCTCTGTTGGCTCTTAGCCCTTGTTACTTTCCTCATCATTCTTGCCACTATTTTGAGTTTGTTCATGGCGTTTCTCTTCATCATTTTGTTGCATATTATCACTGTGATGCTCTTCACTTTGTTGCCCTTCCTCACTATGATATTTTTCACTTTTCTGCCCTTCTTCCCCTTGCTGCCCTACTTCATCATGCTGATGTTCATCATCATGCTGCTGTTGTTCATAATGCTCTTCTTCCCCTTGCTGCCCTTCTTCATCATGTTGTTCCTCCTCTTCATCATGCTGTTGTTCATCTTCATCATGCTGCTCTTCCTTATCATGCTCTTCCTCCTCATCATGCTGCTCTTCCTCATCATGCTCTTCCTCCTCATCATGCTCTTCTTCTTGTTCAATCATGGGAAAATTGAGCTTCTTGGGAATGGGCTTGCTTGAAGAAGGCGAAGGATGGTGAGTGGAAGGTGAAGGAGATGTATGGAATGAAGGAACAGTGGCGAAATATGGATGTGCAATAAAAATGTCCCAAGATATTTCCTTCTTCTCAAGCTGATGAAGAATGATAACCTTGATGAGGGAATGATGGAAAAGGCAAGCTGACTGCTGAGAAGGAGGTCTTTTCTTAACAGTGGAGGCCATTTTTTCAATAATTCTATGGAGGAAGAAGGGAGATTTAAAAATTTGGCTCTTGTGAAATGCATGAGCAACCGGACATGGTAAGCATACACCCGGGAGAATCTTCCCTCGCAAGTGAAGTATTTCATGATTATCTTCATGAGGGGAGCATAAATTTTCAACAGATATGAGAAAGGAAATATGGATGGACATGTATCTCTATGCTCAGGCTTCAAAAAGGGTTTGTATTGTTCTTAATCTAGGTGGCTCTGTTTAAACCACTTCTCTCCGACATAAGGGATTTTGGTGGCCTTGGAAATGGATCTAAGAGAAAACTTGAAATCCAAGCTTGCCAGCTAAAAGTGTTTCCCTTGAAATATCAAAGCACAAAGATGTGTCAAGGGGGAAGAGCTCTTCACCTCCTGCACCCTTTGACAAAACTCTAGACACCCAACTTCATGAAATTTAAATAGGACTGATGGATGAGCATTTACCTCTTTAGTTGAAACAGGCTCAAACCTCATGTGCAGGCCACTTCTATAGTCTTGCCTAGGAGGCATTTTGTTTTGGATATTTTTTGAAAAAACAAGCTGTCTCAAATGGCCCTTGAAATTTTTTCTCAACCACACCCCTGTCCTCCTTATAAGTCACTGTTTAATCCTCTTTGATGCCAAACAACACGTATTTGTCAACTAAAACAAAATCAACTTATCACTGTGCTTGGGAAAAGTCTTGAAAATATGTGTTGGTGGTCCCTTGTTTGAACAAGCGTCTCCTTTTTTTTGATGAGAACACCTTTCTCTTCAAAAAATACCCTTTTTCCTATTCACTATTTTTTACAAAGTAAAACAAAACACCTACAACTGATTTGAGACATCTTTCAATCACAGACTTTGATTTTTGGACTATGGAGGGTGCACAAAGTTTGATTTTTCATCATACAGAGTGAACTCTTTATAGAACCAAGCTTTCACATTATGATTATTGTTTTCACCTTTGATTTTGCAGATAGGGGTTGTTTTTGTTTTTAACACTGTTAGACCACTTTCTAGAAATTATGGGATCTCTACAACTCTATACTTTTGTCTTGTAGTTTGTGTATGGTTTTCATTATTCTTCAAGGCAGTTAAGGCCCTTTAAACTGATAAAAGCACCCCACCCTATAATCACTTTTTTTGTCTTGTGCTCTTTATATGACAAATTTCTCTTTAAAGCCACTGTTAAGACACTGTCAAATTGATTTGAGACCCCCTAAGCTCAAGAAAGTTTTTCTCCAATTTTGACAAAACTCTGTCTCATATACCACTGTCTATCTCATGGTTTTTTAGATGATGAAATAGTTTCAAAATAGTTGTTTCTTCTCAGGGAAAAACATAGCAAAACACCCCTTTCAAAATTTAAATTTTACCATGAGGTAATGAAGAATACCTCGAAGAAAAGCCTAAGGGCCTTGGTCGATTGCTTGAGTAGCTTTAGAGCTTTTTAGAAGGCAAAAGGAGTGAGCGGCATGTTCACTGAAAATAACATTGTGCAGTCGGGTCAACAGGCGCGCCGCACATCCATTATAACCCTTTGTAACTTCGCGCACAGGTGCGCCACGCAGGCTTGAGCCTTGAAAAAGACTTGAATTTTGCTCGAAATCCCTCGTTTCTCTAGTGGGCAGCTTAGGGGAATGTTGTATGCGTTTTGAATTTTCACAATGAGAATTTTCCAACGGTCTCTCCACCTTTTATATGAAAGAAAATTCAAATGTTTTTGTATCATGCTTTGGAGGGTTTATATGCTTGAAAAGGTCCCTTTTTGTTTTGTCAAAACATGAATCACTGCCTTTGTAATTTCATCACTTGCAAAATGTTATAACGACCCATCTTTGATTTTGTTAATAAAAAAATGTTGTGGACAACTTCTCCACTTCCCTTTCACTGTTTCTTTATTAAGAAAAGTACCCCTGTCACTGTTTTTCCATATCTGTTCCTTAAAAGAAAACTTGCTCAAAACCATATTAATGATTGTAGATGCATCCTTTGAATGATATTTCTCTTTGACTATGGGTGAAACCTTAGTTGCATTCACCTAGGTTTGGCAAACATTTTCTTATCAAAAAGGAAATCCTTTAAAGACCCTTCCTTTTCCTCACATTGATGAACCTGTCCAAATTTTGTTCACTTTAGCTACAAGTTGCCTTTGAAGGAGATCTTTGATAGAAGAAAAACCAAACCTCTTTGATTATTATAGTACCACTGCTTGGCTATCTTCTTAACAACATTTTTCCATTCATAATCATCCAATTGTTTCCCACTGCACTCAAACTCTGCCTTTCAATCAGTGAAACCATATAATCAATCCTTGAAACACCACTACTGTGTTAGTGGTTTCATCCATTGGAGACAAGGTGTTAAACAATTTTTTAGGAAATTTGCAGCATATTTAGCCTTGTGCCCTTTGAATGAGGCCACACCTTTGTTCCTAACCCTCTGCTTGTTAAATGAAGGAGGCCTTTATCACATTTCCCAACCATCTGCTTAAAAATGAAGGAGGTTTTCAACCAATGACCTAACCCTCTACTCATGTTTGGAGGAGGTTTTACACAGTCATCCAACCCTCTGCTCATGTTTGGAGGAGGTTTTACACAGTGATGCTATTTCATCACTTTGTCCAACTGTGTCATCTTTCCTTGTAGTGCCTATTCATAGTTAAGTAAATAAAAGTGACAAATTGACAATATGCCATGAGGGGAAATTCTCTGAGATATGTAATCCTGTTGTTAAAATACCCTTATGCATATTTAGACATCAGAAGCAACTTGACCTGTATCTGTAGAGTATTACTTGCTAGTCATAAGTCACTAACCTTTTGATTGTGTTTGCAGGAGTTCATTGAAATGCTTCTTTGTCCAGTACTTGCATCCCAGGCTCAAAACAATATGAGAAGCAGCTGTCTTCTCATGTTAAGTTTAATAATGTCTTCTGGAACACTGGTACACTTCTTCCTTTGAAAAATACATTGAAACACTATAGATCAACACAACATCAGTTTGGCTTTTGAAACATGCACTACAGAGAAACCAAGACTTGTTAGTGGCGCGACTTAAGGGTGGATCAAGCTTTATTTGCAGAATAGGAAGGCCATCTATGACTGGTTGGTTTTAGATAGAAGTTATTTTGGCTTAGGATAGTTTGCTAAGGGAAGATCGCCTAAAGTGCCACTACCTAACTTAGGGGAGATTTTTGACAGATTTGGAGTATTCTCTTTGGTATGATCAGATCCCAAGATGAGATATGACCAGAGGTAGGGTATCTAACCTTCTTATAAATCAGTTGGTAAATGAATGAGCTGGGGATGAGGGTGAATAATAGCATATGACTTTAGCTGATAACATCTGATGGACAATTTTGTATGACTGAGACTAGATAGGGCTTGACAATTAGGTTTTTCTCATCATAGGCTGATTGAAAAGGTAGGAGGGAAAAATGTTTATGGCTGTTTTCTAGCTGAAAAATTTGACAAATTGGAGATCAGCTGCTAGAAAACTTGGCTTTAAAAACTAGTCATCATCAACAAGTGAAAATGCATGACTAACAATAAGTTTAACACAAAATATTTTCTTGGTCATCAACTATGATAGGGGGATTTGGGTTCGAGTGAGATCTGGTATTAATTCTTTGTGAAGCCAGATTTCAAAGTCAAAATTTAGAGAGGGTGATAGTTGTGATTTTTTTTTGGATGGATGTCCTCTCTAGGGGTTTCGCTAATGTGAAGAATGGTCAAAATAAAATGAAGGCTAGTGGAGTCGCTAGGTGGATTTTCTTGAGATTTATGGTCCACCACCAATACTGACAAAGATGTTTTTTAGGAAAATGTTTTCTAGAAAACTTTGATGTGGAAACTTGTAAGAATGACTTAAAAATTAGTTTCAACAGTTTTCTAGATTGTTGAGAAATCTATGGTTCTATTTGCAAGTTTATTCTGTTGATTTCCTATGTTTAGATGAAGATTTCTGAATCTCTAAGTTGTACTTAGTTTGTCACTGTTTTTAGAGGTTCCATCATGAACTTTGAGTTTTTGGGAAAGATGAGTCAACAGAATAGTATGGTTTGTGAAATTTTTGGTTTTTTATGGAGTATTAGGCCTACTGGAGGCTAGTGGAGTCGCCAGGTGGATGTTTTTTTGTTTTTAGAGATATGTACTTATGGTCCACCACCAATAACTGAGAAAAAGCCAATCTAGGGAGGTTTTTTATTTTGGGGTTTTCTAAGTTTTATATGTAGCCTAGTTTGTAGGAGTATTGTAAACCTGATTCATCACTTTGCTAAGATGGTGAAACAATAAGAGTTTACTCTAAATGATTTCTTAGGCTGCTTGTATGAGTTTAATTTTGAAGGACTAATGAGTCTACAAGAGTTTTCCAGACTGTCATGTACTCAATAGGTCCCACCGTGATCGCCATTATGTTAGGGTGGCGATAAGGTGGCTGATTCACTAGATATTCCTGAAGACAAGGGATTTCTGGAGTCCTAAGGTATACTTAGATTGTCACTAACTCAGAGTCCCACCATGATCGCCATTAATGTTAGTGAGTGGTGGGATAAGTCCACAAGATAGTATTCTCAAAGGTCTCTGAAGGTTTAGGGAAGTCTAAGTTTTTTTATCACTCAGTGTCCCACTGTGATCGCCATTATGTTAGGGTCCCGTGATTTGGCAGATTAGCAAGCCAAGTGACAGGGTAACATCAAACCAACTTTGGAGCCCAAGGACCTAGCCTTCCTGGACTTAGAGAAGGCTCTCTCTATTTGTGCAAGGGATGTAGATTTGTTTGCTTCTTATGTATTGATTTTAGGCTAGTTGTTAAGTGTGTTTTTAGTTTTTTTTGGGTTTTTGAGGGAGGAACTGATCAAAGGATAAATAGATAAAAATATTGTCAGATCAACTGGGCTATGGGGTCGAAAAGTTTGAGAAAAATTCGAATGGTGGACAAGGTATATTAAAGGGCCGATTTGGTCGAGGTAAAATGGATTCTTTAGGTGGAGTGAAATGGGATGGACACTAGGTTTTGTGAATGACAAAGAGTTTTAAACATAAATAGTTTTACAGTAGACATCCATGTGGTAGGGCTAACCATTAATCACGATAATTGAAACTTCAAACTGATAGATGCATAAAATAAACATTCGGGCGATACATAGAAGTATAAGACCCTCTAACTTTGGGAAAATCGCCTTCAGACTTTGGGGAAAACAAAAAAGACAAACAAATAACTAAATTTACGAAGAGGGAACTCATAGAAATCATGTTTTTAGCTATTGGGAACTTTGAACTAAGATTGTAGAGCATAGGAAAAGGGCAGGATCGACACAAGACCTCTTTGGTTCAACTAGGACAATCAAACAAAGGAGAAAGGTTTCGGTGATGGGGTTTTGGATAGCTATGAGAAAGCAGGGGCATACCTTGAATCATACAGTCAACTTGTAACTTATTGTGAAGATGATAGCAAGTTCTTGGGGCCTCAAAGAAGCGGAACTAGACTGACCTGCTAAGAAGAAGAAAGCATTATGAAGGCCTTAATGAAATCAGGAAACTTGAGGTGTCTCCATGGGCATGTCTCAAATCTATTCTTTACTGACCTACAGCAAGCAAGAAACATGGAAACATGTATGATAAACTAAGTAAAACATATAGATAGGAACACTATGCCATTTTACCAAGCCAAGGAATCCAACAAACAGTCCTCTTCCACCATCCAAGACAAACAAGAAATCATCCACATCATGAGACAAAGTGTTTCTTCAAATCTTGTAATATCATGTATTGCTCTATATCATCAAGTTCAGCCTCTTGATACAATGAAATCTCTTGGAATATATAGGCTAAAGAGTAAGAAACTATCCAAGAGCATCTAGAAGGCCATTGGCCTATTACAAATATATGATTTTGTCCTTGAGGCTTTGCAAAAGCCCAAGGCACAAAATATCTTTA